>WNHD01000190.1:560-79003 GCA_011057455.1 Ganaspis sp. Gsp50 | reverse complement strand
TGAACTCATTTTTAAATTACTAATTGATCCAGACGAGTGTCCAAAACGTTATAATACTCGAATTGGGGTGCTTTTTTCTGGGGAATCGAATGCAAAAAGAAAAATTCCAATAAAGTTTCCGGAACACAGAGAAATTTGTAAAAATGTGAAGGAAGATTTTTTTTAATTATTGAAATTGACACCTACATAGTTTCTAGTGTGCTAATTGACCCAGGAAAGTGTAAGAAACGTTATGAAATTCATATTGAGGTGCTTGTTTCTGGAAAATCGAATGCGAAAGGCATAATTGAAAAAAGATTTTAGGAGCACTCTCCAATTAGCAAAAATGTGAATCATGAATTTAACAAAAAATTGATGCATACTCAAAGTTTTCACAAATATTGAATGTAGATTTTCACTGATACTTCTGCAACTTTCAGGCACAAATTTTGTACTTTTCCCTGATATTTTTCCTAGTTTTTCAAAAAATATCTATTCGAATTTATTACATTTTTTTAATAAAACTTCGTTAAACTTTGAGCTTTTGATATTTTTCGAGTTTTATTCATGAAAATCTCTTCTTTTTCCCTGACTTCCCCAACACATTTAATTTTCCGACATCTCCGACTTGTGGCAAGCCTTTAAATCAATGAAATTTATTAATTTTGAAATTTATTATTTAAGCAATAAATTTTGAAGAATAAATTAATAGAAATATAACAAAAAAATGTTGTAATAAAAACCATAATGTAAAAATAAATAGATTGCACAAATAAAATGTGTGAAATATTACGTGAATAATATGAAGTTTCGATACAAAAATTGAATAATTATTTTTATTTTTGCAGGGCAGGTAGTAGATGCTTTAATGACTCCCGTTTTTGGATTTCTCATAGACAATTATGCTAAAAAGAAGATATGGCACGTGGTTGGTTCAGTTATGGTAACTCTTTCGTTTCCTGTGATTTTTGGAAGTTTCGTAACACCAGAAAGTCCAAAAACTATGATGACTTTATACGTGTTGAGTATAACGATTTTTCAAACAGGCTGGGCAGCTGTACAAATTTCACACTTGTCAATGATTCCCGCTTTAACAGTTTCACCCATCGTTCGAGCAGATTTAACCGCAATCCGGTAGATCTAATAATTCCTTTCTTAATTAGGCACCAAAACTGCAATATACACTGATTTTCAAAGAATTACATTCAATTTTCAAAGAATTACATACAATTTTCAAATAATTTCATTCAAGTTTCAAAGAATTTCATTCAATTTTCAAAGTTAACGATAGAGTTTAATTTTTATTTGTTTAATAAATTATTATTGTTATATTGAATTCTAATTTTCATTATTTTATTTCTTATTTTGAGATGAAACTAACAATTTAGAATAACTAACAGAAGTTCATTTTCTTTTTATAACCGCATTTTACTTTGCAAATTCAGATATTCTGCACAAGTAGGTGCTGCTGTGATAGTTTTCATTGTCACCTGGATAGTTTTACCAGCTAGTGAAAATTCTGTTAGATTAGGAACCCAGGATGATTACAAATTTAGGGTAATCTTTATCTTATTATTTTCTTACAAAATAATGTTTAATTTTTTATATTTTTTTTTACTTTTTTTTGTTTCTGATTTACTTCCTTATGTTTCTGATTTACTTTTTTATGTTTCTGATTTACTTTTTTATATTTTTCATTTATTTTTTTATACATATTTGCAATACATATTTGTAATACATATTTGTAATACATATTTGTAATACATATTTGTAATACATATTTGCAATACATATTTGCAATTATTTAAATTGAAGTAAAATTTTCTTTACATTTTCAATAACCTGATTATTATTTACAGAATATCGTTTTAATTTTAACAGTACTTGGAATAACAGCAACGATATTTTTCCATATTTTTCTAAAAGCACGATTATTGGAAGAAACCTCGTCGAAATCAAATGAGAATATTTCCAGGTTTAGTTCAATTCCAAGTCGCAGAATGGCAGGAACGAGTATTTTGTTGAGAGTGGCTCTTTTATATGTCGCGAGCAGATTATTTCTTACTTTAGCAACTGTATATTTACCTTTGTATATTGAAGAAACATACGTTGGTGGAAAAGAAGCTTTGGCAACGGTTCCTCTGGTTTCGTACCTGGCGTCTTTTATTTCTTCCATCCTCTTAAAGTACATCAATCGCTCCTGTGGCTCCAAGGTATTCATTTAATTAATTTTATCTGAAATAAAAAAAATTGTAAATATATTTGAATTGAATTGGGATTTATTTCAATTTGTGGTTATTTGAGAATCATTCAAGTTTGTGATTATTTGGAATATATTTTGAATCAACTATTTTTTTAAATTATTATTTCTTTTGAGTTATAAATATTTTTTTTATTTTATTTTATTTATTTTATTGATTTACAGGTTTGCTATTTATTGGGAGTTGTTACTGGAATATTAGCTGCAATTGTGACCGAATTTGCAGGAAGCAATACTGCAGTAATATACTCTGTTGCAATTTTAATTGGAGCTGGAAGTTCGATAACGATGGTTACTGCTTTAAGTGTCACTGCAGAACTTATTGGAACAAGAACAGACAGAAGTGCTTTCGTTTACTCAGTTGTCACCTTTTTGGATAAAGTTGTTACTGGTCTTGTCGTCATTTTCATAGAAAAATGGTACTTACAATAGAAACATTTTCTCAATTTAAAATGAAATTATGCAAATTAATTTTTCAAGACAAAAGAAAATATAAAAAAATATGAAATTATGAAAAAATATTTTATAAAAGTATTGCAGAAACTGAATATAAACAATATGAAATTATGAAAAAATAATATTTTATAAAAGTATTGTAGAAACTGAAGTTTTAGAAAAGAATGACAAAAACTAAAGTTTAAAAAAACAATAAAAACTCAAATTTTAAAAAAGAATGATAGAAACTAAAGTTTTAAGACTAATAAATTATTAATTATTAATTAACAAATTTCCTAGGACATAATAAAGAAAATATTATTATTATTATTATTACTATTATTATTATTAATATTTTGATATGACGAATAAAATTATAATAAACTATTTTTACAGGAGATGTCAGGAGAAAGAACTCTGTCCAACTTACAATCGGGATACTTTAGCAACAGTTTGCGCAACTTCAATGCTTCTAGGACTGATGACACTTGTAACAATTACTCGCTGTTTTACATAACAAAACGTGTAATAAGTTAGCGAATTGTTTGAATCTCTAAATTGCAATTTCATAATATTCACTTGCAAATTTAATTCCCGATTAGATTCAAGATTCTTTTGTAATTATAGTGCAATTTAATATTATGCTGTAAATATTTATTGTAACTTACTTTAATCTTACGGACGCAGTTTGCAACAAAAAATAGCGATTATAATGAAAATTTCCAATAAAGATTTTGGCAAATCTTTGATAAAACATCAATTTTTGTATTTAAACCAATTTTGTTTTAAAAATTTAGAATAATATACATATATTATGATAACACTATGATAAATAATTTGTTAACATTATAAAACTATTTCTATTTCACTAACTCAATTTTTTAAAATGGCTATAACTCTTCGTAAAATCCGTTAATTTCTCGATATAATTCATTCTTTAATATTGGTTCTTTTATTTTGAATCGTTCACACAATAGTAAATTACGTTATACAATAGCTCCTTCTTTAATTCAATGGTAAATTCTTTTATGTAATTGTTAAATTTAAGACACAAAACTTCTTTTACGTTGAACTAAAAATAACCTAACCTAATTTTCATGAAATGAATTCGTGGATTGTTGAACACCTTTTTTCAACAAAATCACATTAATTCATACAACTATTTTCACGGAATCTGCGAAATAATAAATAATCATAGTTGTCATTAAAATATTAGATAATTATTAGCTAAAAGAGCATAAAATTAACATGGCGGAATGTAAAAAAGCCGGCCATGCCGGCAAGCCAAACACCATGAACCAAAATTTACTTGATTTTTAGAATAAAATAAACGTATTTAAACTTACCAACATTTGTGCAGCCGTTGCTAATTAGTTCCTCGATTTAGAAGTCCTCTCCAGCCACTTAAACACTGTAAATAATTACTTTTTAGGCGAAAATAAAATGAAGCTTTCAGGATAAAACTTGCTTGCATTTCCTGGAATTTGTGCATTTTCAAAGAGTAACGAACAAAAATGTCGAAAAGTGACAGTGACTCAATTCAAGAACTTAGAAATAGCAAGAATTGTTTCCAAAGAAAGAATTTGAAGTAAATGTTTCCTAAAATAGTTTTTTTTGTATTTTATTTACTTATTCGTAATTTATTTATTCTCCTAAAAATGAAGTGACATATATAATTATTAAATACAAGAAGTAAAAAGTTATTCTTTTGACGAATGTAGTAAACATGCGCAGTAACTATTGCGCATAATGGTGGCTAATTTGAAATCCCGATTTAATTTAACGATCCACGTATTTATCAAACGCAAATAATTTACATTTTTACTATATTTTTATTATCTGCAAGCAACTACGTCGTTCAATACTTTTATCCGATAAATTCCACCTGATTTTAATAGACAATTTTAACTTTCTAATTATTTGACTGAAACGATGTTGGCAGCTCTGTTCGAAAGGTTAAATTTTTTTCCGTTAACATTGGCAGCCATTTGTACTGTCTTCACATTTATGTTTTTGGGTTTAAAATGGTTTCACGGGTTGAGTGAAAAATAAAACTTAGTATAAGGTTTGTGATACGTTCCAAATTTACATCACCGTAATAACAATTACATAAACTATTTGCTGAATGCCAGCATCACTTTACTACCGCATCTTTGAAGTTGAGCTCGTGAAATTAATGTTAGTTCTTGCAAACATAACCTCTCAAATTCCTTCAAACGGCTTTTAAAACCCAGTTTTCTATGTCAATGGGGTTGAAAATCTTATATTAAATCATGAAGGAACTGGAGGACACTAACTGCGAAGTAAGTACAACACGTCTTTCAATTTACAAACAATTTTCTTACCAAAAAGTGTCGGTTTTATTAAAAAGCGTGGTTGCAATTCACTCTCCTTTTCCCGCTCGTTCACAAAATTTGTACATTATTTGTTAAAACACATCTTTCTTGGAATAATTTTACAACAATTTAAATCTTTTTTGCAATCTCGTTCAAATATTTATTAAGAATTTGACCCAAGTGTCTTCAAAATTATAGAGTCTTACAGAATTTTATTTTTTGACATTTGAGTCAGAATTTTTTACAGTACTTTTTATTTTTTGGATAGTTTCTTGTATTTGAAGACAAAGTTTCTTGTATTTTAATTTTCGACATTCTTTTTCTTTTAGAGTAAATTTTGATGTAATATTTCATACTCTTTGTATTGATTTGTATTTCACGTTTTTTTATAGTTCTGAACATCTTTATGGACTTTATTATTTGTTTCTTGTTTTTATTTTGTTTAGTTTATGTTTGATAATTTATTTATTTAATATTTTAAATTTATTCATTATTTTAAATTTATTCATAGAATTTATTTGTTTATCTTTTATTTAGATTCGCAGGATTGTCGAATTTCAATCTTCTATTTGGGAACGACTGAATGCTGGTTCAGAGGATGAACAGTTGTCAGGAAATGGACCAAATGATGCTTTTGAACCTTCAAAACCTTTGGGTGGTTTTCTAGACGGAACAAACCACGTTTGGTTGAGCTGTGGATCTCGTCTAATTGTTTTGAATGTTAGAACCGGAGAGAGTGTTAGTTCCTGGAAATTTCGGTACCGAATTTCCTCGATTTCACCATTTCCGACACAACCAGGGCAACTTCCTTTACTTCTAGTTGGTCTCGATAACTATGCTCATAGAATCAAAGAATCTGTGGGTATGGTCTGTGTCTTCGATTGCACAAGTTCTCGTATTTTAAGAGTCATTCGAGTGAGTACAAATTTTACACTCAAATTGCAATTGAGCGCAATTTTTAATTAAAATGTATTTAAGATTGTGAAATCTACAAATTGAATTTTAATTTTCATTGATTCAAATTTGTATAAGGAGGAAATCACAAATTAGTATTTTTAAAAAGAGGATATTTTTAGTAAGAAAGTATTTTTAGTCAGAGAGTATTTTTTATTAAAAGAATACTTTTATTAAAAGAATAATTTTATTAAAAGATTACTTTTATTAAAAGAATATTTTTATTAAAAGATTACTTTTATTAAAAAAATACTTTTATTAAATAAATACTTTTATTAAAAGATTACTTTTATTAAAAGAATATTTTTATTAAATGATTACTTTTATTAAAAGAATATTTTTATTAAAAGATTATCTTTATTAAAAGAATACTATTATTAAAAGAATACTATTATTAAAAGAATACTTTTATTAAGAAAATATCTTGATCAAGAAAATATTTTTAATAGAATATTTCTACTAAGAGAATATTTTTAGTACGAGAAAATGACTATTATTTTTGTGTAGATTCCTTGTGGCGTGGAGCAAGTTTGTGTAATAAATGGAGGTTCTGAAGGGGAAGAATTATGTGATCAAACCTCAGCAATAATCGGAAATAAGTCAGGAATAGCATGTGTGGCGTTGCGCAATTTTGATTATCTTATAATTGACCTTCAACGGTCTTCATGGGATAATGTGAGTTCGTACCTTAATACAGACGAATTGTCTCCTTACGAGATTGAATTTCCCAATTCTAAGACGTCTTCCTCTTCCTCGAGACGTTCCTGTAACAAAGAAAAGCATGCAGCTTACAGTTTAATTAACGATCGTAAGTATTTTATTAAAAATTCACAATTAAAATTTGATGCTATAAATGATATCACTAATACACTAATAATTTTTAAGTAATGTACAAATAATTTTTAAATAATATGCAAATGATTTGTAAATAATATACAAATGATTTGTCAATAATGTACAAATAATTTTTAAATAATATACAAATGATTTGTCAATAATGTACAAATAATTTTTAAACAACATACAATTTTTAAAAAATATACAAATGATTTGTAAATAATGTACACATTTTTAAATAATATCACAGTGTTCCGTGAGGATCAAATTGATCCAAATAATTGTTAAATAATACACAAATGACTTATAAATAATTACCAATCTTTAAAAAGAAATAAAAATTCTTGTTTCAGGTATTGAAAATTACATAGGCTTCAATAGAGGGTCTTTGGAATCAATGATTCTCTCGGAGGAGAAATTCACAACGTCGATGATAAATTCAAAGAAAATAGGATGCCTTGTTTCAGGTAGTCTTGGTAGAGCGATGTTGTGGCAAAGTGACGGCTCCATTGGATGGATAAGTCCCCAGTTTGATGACAACATGCTGGTGAGTCATTTAGCCTTGATAGAACCAGCAGATGATCCTAGGTCATTTTATTATCTCTGGATAGCGTGTGAAGATGACTCTGCAAATGCAGCTCCAGTTCTCAGAATGTACGCGATGATTTTTGAGAGAAAATACTCGAACAAAGAAACAATCTTCAGGTTAGAAAGTGATCCGAGTTTGAAATTTGAGATAGAATTAGACGAGGGCGATACAATCAGTTGTCTACTGCCTATTGAAAGAGAAAATAATTTGGACCAAACTGATCCTGGGTCTCGTAAAGGAGAAGAAAGTCTACTCCTGATTGGAACAAATAACAGAGTCTTGCTCTTTGATCTGAATCAGTGGTACAAGGAACAAATGCCTTTAACAGTCTCCGAGTGTCCGAATCCGAACAGTATCCTAGCGAGTTACAGAACAAGATCCGAAATTCCACACTCTATCCGAGATGTGATTGTGAGTGCCGCGTACGTTCCGTCTTCTATTAAAGAATTCGTCAGCAGTAGTCCAAACACGATGGAGGAACTCTTTTTTCCTAATTCTCTGTCCTTTGAGTGGATGGAATTGACTCCGAGTAGAATCACGTCTTGGTTGACTCGCGGAGTACAATCTGATTTACTTCGCAAGATTGTCTTGACCGGGCCCGTTACTCTCATTCAGCCAGCGGAATCTTTTCATCGGTGTATTGCTGCGGGTCTTGTTCCCTTCAATATAGAATGCTCCTTCAATAGCGATCATAATGTTCAGAGAGAAATGTTACTCTCGCTTTGTTTGGAACAACGTTGGGCTAATTTCCTGGTAAAATGCGCCAAGGAGTGGAGTGATGGCAGCGCTTCGTACTTGTTTCCAGCGTTTCTAAGATGGGGCATTCAAAGAGGAACGTCTATCAAAATCTACGCAGATCAGCTGAGTATTCCACTTTTCGATCAGTCGGGCAGCAACATCGGAGAATCGGAAACAAAAATTCTGAGATTCTGCTGCCAACAACTGGAATGTTTGTCAACTGTGGTTAGTAAATTGAATGTAGATTCTGCAGATTTTTTAATGCAACAGAGAGCGTTGAAAAGAGTTGCAATTTACTTTCAAGTTCTGCTTTGGTTCCAAGACGTGGGATTGTTGCCAGAGACTCAACAAATCAATGAAAGTAGTCTCAAAATATCCTTGAGGATTCCTTATCCTTGTCAGAAATTGATGGCCTTGTATAAAGAGAAGCGAGAAAAACTGAGAGCGAAGAGGAACAGTGCGGAGGATGATAATCTTTTTATTGATAATCTGATTACCCAAGAGTGTCCTTCGTTGAGATCACAATGGGAAAAGGAAGGAGTCGATGTGGGATCTGTGGGTCAGTATCCTCCTCCTTCTTTGCAGTCCCTTCTTCGAAGCTATTTAGCCGATTGTCATCGTAGCGAGTCCAACGAACTAGAAAACAAACACCAGATAACGATTTATTTTTTGATGGATTTGGCTATGATCTTGCAGGGTTCGTGTCCGAGTGTAGATCAATTGATAAAGTACCCATGTGCTTTTAAACTAAGCCCCAGTTTGATCAAACTTACTCAAGCCTTTTGGCTACTGGATCATGAAGACTACCAAGGCTTTCTAGACATGATGACTGGTCAACTAGTCTGCGAATCTGACATCAAGGACTGGCATCATAAATTAGTCGTTAAAACTCTAGTTCAAGATAATCAACACAAATTGGCTTTAATGTACTTGCGGGTGAGGAAACCGCCGTTGACGACGATTGAGGAACAAGGAACTGTCATCAGTCTTTCTGTTGAACATGGATTAGTACAGTCGGCTTTTCATTGCCGTCCGTCTTCTCACTACTCTCAGCTACTAATCAGATTTTTCAAAGCTTGTAAATCGTATGGAAAGCTCCCGGAAATTTTGCACTTGGCTTTAGATAAAGAAGAGGAAGAAGCGTTCATCAGATTCCTCGAGGAAGACAAGAGCGAGGAAACGAAACTTTTGTACTATCTTCAGAGATCCCGTCATACAGAATCCAGTAGCGTTTCTTCTAGTTCTCGATTCACTCACCAGCAAAACATTTCTTTAGATATGTTCAAGATCTACAATTTCACTTTGCCGAATATCACGAGACGATTCACTTCCAACTTGATCAGAAAACAGTCCGATATTGATCCGGATTACAGATATCCTAGACCAATGTCTCATGCGAGAAGCTACAATAAAGCGCAGGATATTCACGAGGTTGTTGTCAAGAAGGCAAAAGAGACATTTAACAGAGGCGAGAGAGTTCAGGTTCCTTTCGTAAGCGCACCTTGCATGTCTTTGAGAAATTATCCTCCTGTTTCTGATGTTAATTGCGTCCTGTTTATGGAGAAAAAGAAACCTCCGAAACGGACGATTTATGATATGCAAGGAAGTGAGATTGATGATGGAATTGAAAAGAAACGGATGAAAATAGATGAGATTGAAAAGAAACGGATGAAAGTAGATGAGATTGAAAAGAAACGAATGAAAGTAGATGAGATTGAAAAGAAACGAATGAAAATAGATGAGATTGAAAAGAAACGGATCAAAATAGACGAGATTGAAAAGAAACGGATCAAAGTAGACGATATTGAAAAGAAACGGATCAAAGTAGACGATATTGAAAAGAAACGGATCAAAGTAGATGAGATTGAAAAGAAACAGACGAAGAAAGAAGAAAAGCAAATGAAGATTGATGGACACGAAAAGAAACGGATCAAGCTTGATGAAGGGATTGAAAAGATGGACCACAAGTCTAGAAGAAAGAACGCAAGGAGTATTGGAGATAGATCAGAGTTGGGAATCGAAGCCTTATTCAGCACGCCTCTCGTTAAACGCAAAACTCAGTTCATAAATTTCGAAAACACTCCTGTAGAAACGCCACACTCGATTCTGAAGATTCGTCAACTGATCCGAGAATCAAACTCACCTAATCTCAGTATTCCATCGATTATTTCGGAAAATGAACCAATGAGTGAAAAGAAACCTAGGCAGATTCGTTTCAGCGTGAGTCAGATTCAGGACGATAGTATCCAATCCGAAACTGCTGATAATAAATCGCTGATGTCTGGTTCCAAGGAAGTGATAGATGAAGAGCCTTCGGAAGTCAGTGAAGATCACTTCTTCAGTCCGAATATCAGTTTGAGATCCGAAGAGAGCACGATTTTATCAGACTGCAGTAGTTCTTATACCAGGAATATATCTGGTCCTAGACCGAGGCCAGGATTGAAAAGAAGTAGCGTTAATTTGTCTTCAAATGAGTCGTCAAGAAGAGCTTCTTCGAGGACTGCAAGTACTTCCGCTAATACTCCGTCCTCTGTTTCATTATATGGCAAAGAGCTGCTCAATTCTCCTTCAAATTCGATAGATCTTGGTAAGAGCCCCAGAGCGAGGAATCCACTCTTGTCGTCCATTTACTCTTCATCGGTTTTGTCTGATTCTAGTTATAATGAGAATTGCAAGAGATTGGACGATACTGGCAGAGGAATTGATTGGGATACTTTCAGCGAGAAAGATCTCACAAGTTCTGGAAAAGTGTTTTCTCGATCGGTTTCAGTTACAAGTGTTACGAAAACTGTGGTCAAGAAAATCGAGATTGATGAAGAAGAACACGATGATGAAGAAATGAATGAAGATCGTGATGCTGAGGGAGATGAAGATTATGATGGGCATGATAATGAAGTGGATAAGGAAATAGATGAAGAAGTGGATGGAAAAGTGGATGAAGAAGTGGATAGGAAAGTGGATGAAGAAGTAGACATAGAAGCGGATGGAGAAGTGGACGAAGAAGACGATGGAGAAGTGGACGAAGAAGACGATGGAGAAGCGGATCGAGAAGCGTATGGAGAAGTGGAAGAAGAAGACGAAGAAGTTGATGGAGAAGCGGATGGAGAAGTGGATGAAGAAATGGACGAAGAAGAGGACGAAGAAGTGAATGGAAAAGTGGATAGAGAAATAGATAGAAAAAAGGGTAGAAAAATGAATGAAGAAATGAACGAAAAAGTGAATGAAGAAGTAAATGAAGATGCCGACGAAGATGCCGACGAAGAAGCAGACGAAGAATCTGATGAAGAATCTGATGAAGAATCAGATGAAGAAATAAGTGAAGACGAGAAATCAAGTGAAGAACAAGAAGTAAATGATGAAAATGATGTAAATGATGTAAATGATGAAAATGATGTAAATGATGAAAATGATGTAAATGATGAAAATGATGAAAATGATGAAAACGAATCAAGTGATAAAATCGAAATTCAGAACATTGATAAAACTATAGAAATTGATATGGAAAATGTCAGCACAAATGAAGATAAAGCGCACAATGAGAAATCACTCAACGAAGCTAATGGAGCAGCGATGCTTCATTTAGAAGAAAAATTAGACGAAAGCAGCAAAGTTTCGAGGATCCAGGAAGATACGAACAGAAATATTCTTTCGAGTGGAGCTGTGATATTGCAGGATCGTCATTCCCTTTCCGAAAATGAAAAGAATTTGGAAGAAGAAAGTTCAGATGACCTAGAATTACTGGCTTTGAAAGATGATGAAGATGTTTTTGAAAGTCTTTCAAACTCCATTAACAGTGCTCATTCCGTGTCTACGACAGAAAAATCAAGCAAGAAATGTTTCAAGAGCGGATTTTCAAAATTGGTAGAAGATGATTTCAACATCACGGACGATGAATCTGAGAACGAGTCTGAGAAAGGAAATAAAAGTGTTCCGGTTGATAATGATTGTGTTACAATTGATGATTCTGAACATCGTGAAAATATTCATGATGAAAATATGATTCACGATGAAAATATGATTCACGATGAAAATATGATTCATGACGAAGAGAATATGAATCATGATGAAGAGCGTATGATTCAAGATGAAGATAGCGAAATTAATGATGAAAAAGATGACTCCAATATTTCGGATGACGAATCTGATAAAGTTAGTTCAAAAGAAGAACAGATTTTAAGAAATCTTCGTTCCAATCGAAATGATGTTTCTAAATCAGCTGATGCTCTAGGAAATTGCAATATGACCAAAGTAAGTGATTCTGAAGAAAATGTGTTAAATCAAGAAAGTTCGAGACGAAATGTTTCCCTTCGTAAGACGCCAGTCAGAGAATTGAGATCTAGAAGAGCTTCATCAATCGCAAAAGAAGCTATTAGTGAAAATGTAATTGCGATGGAAAACACGGAAACAGAAAACGTCACACAATCTGATGTTTTTGACGTTCAAGCAGTTTCTTCCGAAGTGAACGTAGCTAATGTTAAAAGAAGAAGATCTTCTAGGGAAAAGACTCCTGTTCTTGAAATCAGGTTACAGAAAACTCTAGCTACAAGTTTATCCACACCAGTTAGAGAAACGAGAACTAGAAGAGCTTCTTCAATCGCAAAAGAAGTTAGCGAAAATACCACAGAATCAGAAATTAATTCAATTAACGTCGAGAGCGTAAAAGCCAACTTAAGAAGAAGCACCTCTAGGGAAAATACTCCAATTCGAGAGACAAGATCTCAAAAAACGTTGTCTACACCGCTTAGGGAAACGAGATCAAGAAGAGCTTCTTCAATCGCAAAAGAAGCTATAAGCGAGATTACAGAAACAGTTCAAAATCCACTTGTCGTTTCTGAAATTAAAGAGAAGAAAAAGAGGGTTTCTAGGGAGAAAACTCCTGTTCGTGAATCAAGGTCTCAAAAAGTCTTCTCCACAACGAAGGATGTGTCGACTAGTCAAGATAATGTAGAAGAATCGGCTTTAGAAGAAAGAATCGAAGAAAGAATTGAAGAAAGAATCGAAAAAGGGATCAAAAAAGGGATCGAAGGAAGAATTGAAAAAGGAATCGAAAAAGGGATCGAAGAAAGAATTGAAAAAGGAATCGAAAAAGGGATCGAAAAAGGAATTGAAGAAAGAATTGAAAAGGGAATCGAAAAAGGAATCGAAAAAGGAATCGAAAAAGGAATCGAAAAAGGAATCAAAAAAGGAATCGAAAAAAAGAGAGAAGAAAAAAGAGAAGAAAATAGAGAAGAAAATAGAGAAGAAAGGACATTGAACACTAAAGAATCAGAAGCTAAAGAACATAAAAAAAGAAGCGCTTCTAGGGAAAAGACTTCTGCTCGTGAAACCAGGACACAAAAAACCTCATCAAGAAGAAGAGATTCTCGTTCTAGTATCACAACCGAAGATCATTCTTCTGATCTGCAAAATAAGGTTGCAAAATCCAAGGAAAAGACCCCAGTCCATGAAACTAAAACTCTGAAAAAGGATTCATTGGCTAGAGAAGAAGAATCTGTCAATCTGAAAAAAGGTTTATTAGCAAGTCGAGAAAGTCTCGCTTCCGAAGAAGGAGTCCTGACTCCAAGACGATCACGAAGAGCTTCCTCGGTTTCGAAAATCATGGACAAAACGGAAGATTTGATTCCTGAAAAAGAAGAAAGGAATGTACGAAGTAAAACACCTACGAGAGAAATTAAGACTCGTCTAATTGATTCGTCTAATACTGAAGAATCACGACCAGAGGAAGTTGAGACCGAGAAAAAAAGAACTAGACGTGGTGGTTCGCATGCTAAAGAAATTTTGTCGTCGACGATAGAACCAGGAACCAAAAAAGGACGCAAACTTCCTTCGGAGCCAGAACCTACAAGTGAAGTTACTCCAAAAAGAACTCGAACCCGAAGAGGTAACACTGTTCAAGAAATTTCGCCGGAAACGGAAAAGGAACCAGAAGAGCCGACGGTTGTGAGAAGAACGAGAAGAGCCGCCTCCGTGCAGAAGGAGTTGTCAATTATGGAAGTTGATCCCAAGAAGCAAAAATCGCTGGCCGAGGAACCAATCGAAGCGGATTCTAGCGAAACGAAAAGAAGTGAGTTTTGTAATTGTATAATTAATTTTAAACTGGACAAAAGCAATGATTAAAAAAGGATATTTTTGTTTATTCATTAATTAATAATACTACTATTATTATTAATATAATAATAATAAATAATATAATAATAATAAATAATATAATAATAAATAATAATATAATAATAAATAATATAATAATAAATAATAATAAATAATAATAATAATAGTATTATTATTAATAGTATTATTATTAATAACAACATTATTAATTCTTTCCAACAATAATTAAAAATCACTTTCTAATGTTTTAAATTCCAGGTACGAGATCAAAGAAGATTAATTCAGACGCGGAAGTTTCATTGCCCCGATTGACAAGGGGAGCATCTCTTTCGAAGGAAACTGCGGAACCTGCAGAAACTTCTGTCCGGCAAACACGAAGACGTGGAGGGTCTGTGCCTAAGGAAATTACACTTTCTACGGTAAAGACGAAACGACCTAGCATAATAGATGAAGTGATAAATGAAGAATCTGCGAATGAGGAAGAGTCTTTAGCTAATAAAATTTTAACAGAGGAAACAAGTGTTCCTAAGACGAGGAAAAGAACTCGATGTTTGTCGGTTCAGTCAATTCCAGAAGAAGTAGAGGAGGTTTTGAATGTCCCAACTAGAGGCAAGTCAACCAAGACGTCTGAAAAGAAGGAAACTTTGTCTAGATCGAGACGAGCAGCGAGTGTTGATTTACCGGTTGAGCCTAAACGTTACACAAGAAGTACTCGACTCAAAGCGGTCATTCCTGAAGATACCATTTTTGAGGAACTTCCGACAATAGAGGAAGTAAGATCGAATTCGGCAATTGTTTCAAAACAGACCTCGAGAAGAAAACGAGCAACTTCGGAAACAACTGATGTGTATAGAAAAGATGAAGCTGAAACCAAGATTGCCGAAAGGCCAAGAAGAGGAAGAAAAGCATCACAAAATAGTGAGGATGTTGATGAATTCTCATTCTCTCCGCCACAAAAAACTAGTGCCCCGAAAGATAAAAAAGGTAAAG
Organism: Ganaspis sp. Gsp50; assembly: GCA_011057455.1. Taxonomy (NCBI): domain Eukaryota; kingdom Metazoa; phylum Arthropoda; class Insecta; order Hymenoptera; family Figitidae; genus Ganaspis; species Ganaspis sp. Gsp50. The sequence continues at coordinate 63,777 of WNHD01000190.1, read as the reverse complement.
TATTAATAAGGTAAAGTTGTAAAGATAAAAAAGGTTAATGAATTCATTCATTTATAATTCGAACTGTAATTAAACTTGTTAACTTCAATAAGTAAATAATAATAATAAGCAATTTAAAAAATTGCTTTTAAAAGTGTTTATTTCAATTTTACTTCAATAAGTAAATAATAATAATAATAAGCAATTAAAAAAATTGCTTTTAAAAGCGTTTATTTCAATTTTGATTAACAAAAAATGGGCTGTTTTATAAAACCGTGTAATTTTTGAAAATTTAGAGAAATTCAAATTTTGTCTAATTAATTTATACTATAAAATATAATTTAATTTTAAATATTTAATATAATTTTGTTTAAAAGAGAATTAGAATTTATTTTCATTGATGCTACAATTATGTTTTACATCATCGTCAGCCTTAATTTTATTTAAAATATTTAATATAATTTAATTTAAAATATTTAATATAATTTTATTTAAAATATTTAATATAATTTTATTTAAAATATTTAATATAATTTTATTTAAAATATTTAATATAATTTAATTTAAAATATTCAATATAATTTTATCTAATAATTTTTCTTTACAATTTCAGGAATAAGTCAAGTACCAAATTTCGTGTTTTCACCTCCGCATACCAGATCGAAACAAACAAGCCAGCCTCGTAGGTAATTAATTTATTAAAAAATCGTTACTTTTCTATTTTACTCTTGAGAAAAATGGTGCTGGCATTAATAAAATTATTGTTCTTAAAAAGCACTAATTTTTCATTAACAACCATTTCCCAAATAAAAACTCTAAAATCAAATTTAAATTAAGAAGTTAGACAACTCCAGCAATAAATAAATCAAGAAACTTAAACAACAAACATAAAATTCCTTTCATTTTTCCATCCAACTCAACGCACAGTTTTTCTATTTTTTTACACAAGCTTTTATTATAAAATTTTTCAACATTGGTCTTTTGCACAAATTTTTATTAAACGCTAATTGTTCTTAAAATATTCCTTCAATTCTTTATTCTCTTATGAATTTACTTGATTCACTTACGTAGATTTTCTTCATTTGCTCTAAACTTTTATCAAAAGTATTATATTTTATTATGAAAATATTATATTTATTATTAAAGTATTATATTTATTATTAAAGTTTTATATTTATTATTAAAGTATTATATTTATTATTACAGTTTTATACTTATCATTAAAGTATTACATTTTATTATTAAAGTATTAAATTATTTTAAAATTTTGTAGATTTTTCTATTTATTTTTTGTTCTAGAAAAAAATGTCAATTTTCAGTTAAATCTTTTTTTCAAATTTCTAAACTAGAGTTTGATTCTTATTGGATTATTTCTGCTATCACCAGATATGTGTCTTTCATTCCGACCTTAACTGAAGAGGAAAAAAGAGAAGCAGAATTATTGAAGGCTGCCGATGAAGAACAAAAATCCAACGATAGTCAAGATAATAGCGAGTCCTCAAGAAATCCTATTCTGAGGTTTGTTCCCACAAATTTCGCACCCAGAACTACCTTCAACTTGAGCAAACCCAATAGCCGTAAAAAATGATATATTTCATCGATTATGTATAAAAACTTATTCAATTCATGCTTATAAAGAAGCAGTACATTAATGAGAAATTAATTGAATCTTTAAAAAACTGTCCATCAATTTTTGCTTCGAATACTATAAAAAATCCTATTAAATTGAATTTCTTCTATAGAATCTCATCAGCCTAAATTTTTATTAACGCTAAAAATATTTTCTAAGCAAATTATAAAATCTATAAAATATCTACAAGCATAAATGCATAAATTTTTGATACAGTAAATTTGAACAATTTGTGTGAATGTTTCTTTTACACAATCAAATGTGATATAAAAAAAACAAAACAAAAAAGTTTTAAAAAGGTAAAACGTTTAAAAAGTTTCACCGTTTTGCGGAGAAATTTTTTTACGGAGAAATTACGATTTTTTCATTCAATTAAATGAAATATTGCTCAGAGATTTACTCACAAAAATTTACTGTTTAATTTTTAGTGTAGAATAAGTTCACTAAACTTGATCAATTAAGGTAGATAAATATTTAGTTTTAATTTGACTATGTTTCTGTTTTTTATCAACGGACCTAAATTGAAATTGTGTTTTTTTTTAAACGGACGCAGTTCGTGTTTTTTTTTTTAAACTGACGCAATTCGTGTTTTTTTTTAAACGGACGTAGTTCGTGTTTTTTTGAATTCTGAGTGTTTCAAAAAAATGAACGTAAATGTTAACCATTTTGTTTAAAATGGACATAAATAGTAATTTTTTGGTTTAGTTATAATTAAAAATTAATTTTGACAGTATCTTCCAGCAATAATTTTTTAAAAGAAAATACTTGTAACATACGGATGTAAATAATTTATTATCTATGCTGATGTATAGCTATATTAGTACAATAAATGTGTAAGAAAATTGATAATAAATCACCAAACAAGTCTCCATTCACCGCAGAGTAATACATTTTTTAAGAACTTACTTAAGCTCCAACAAGGTTTTTATTTTTTACAAAACCTGTTTTGGGAAAAGGCTGGCACGCAATAAGTTGCGCAAGGCACAATTATAATTCAGTGCAGTCATTTTTTTTTTTTTTTTTTTTTTTTTTTTTTTTTTGATAAATAGAAGCCTTACAATAGTAAAACTTGATTTAAAGATCTTTTAATACCGGTACATTTCTAAATTACGGGCATTTCACTCGAAAGATCTATAATTCTTGAAAGTCATAAAATAATGTAAATTAAAAGATTCCTATTTTTAATAAAATTCTGATTTAAAATTTATTTAGAAAGGAATATAAAAGGCCTTTCTAAATTTATTTGGAAAGGGATATAAAAAGTTTTTCTAAATTTATTTAGAAAGGAATATAAAAAGTCTTTCTAAAATTATTTAGAAAGGAATATAAAAAGGCTTGTTTAGAGAAAAACTCTGTAATGTTTTGATTTTAAAATTGCAGATCTTTAGAAGGAAATACTCGTTTTTGAAATCTAAATGAATACTGTGTTATACATTGTACAAGATAGTAACTTACATTGCTATATATTTTAATATTGGAAAGGCATTCAAGTCGTTAACGGCGACAATAAACGGGCGCTAATTATATCCCGTTTTCCTTTTTTATTTGGTACCAACAATAATCTAATAATCGAGTGATCTCGGTAAAAGCCAGCCAGGTAAAAAATTTTCAATCTTTGGCAGTTTTAATTTCATCGCCGCTTTTTTAATTACAATCGAGTCACAAATAATTTACGCCCTATTAAATATAGAGAGTCTTAATATAAAAAAGATTCACAGTTTTGAGATTCACGTTTCTTTAAATTTCCTTTTAAATGTCCCAAATATTCATCACAACTGAATTGTTAAAAAACAAATTAAAATATATTTTTTAAAAAAATAAATGTTTCTAATGTGAAAATACATTTTTTTCAAATGTAATAATTATAATACATTTTTTTCAAATGTCTCAATTACAATAAAATTATTACAATTATATTATTACAATTATAATAAAACATTTCCTTTGATTTATAAACATTTCTTTTTCTGGTGTATAAACATTTTTTTTTCTCGTGTATAAACAAATATTTTTGTGCTGTATAAACTAATGTGTTTTTTGATAAACAAATACCTTTCTGGTATAAAAAACATTTTTCTGATTAACAAATATTTGGACTAAAATGTTTTCAAAGAAACTATTTTTTTGAATGTAAAAAATAGAGTAACATAAAATAAAAGAAAACCCGGAATTCAATTAAAAATATTTAACGTACTTGCACGTTTAATTTCGATCAGTTTATCGAAAATGCATTCTTCAACAAAGTCTTATAAAATACATGCGTACCTTCTTGAAAGGCACTATTTACTTCGCAAAACACGAAGTATTTTAATTTCATTCATTTGAACACTATGGCAACAATCTCTTTGTTTTTTCTTTTGTTTTAACGTTCATTAATTTCTTTTAAGCCACATTTTGAACATTTGATTAAGAGTATCGTTCTGCTTTTTAAAACAATTTCATTATAAGGCGGGTCCTTATGAAACAGTTTTTCATTTTGAATATCAATTTTTGATTTTGAATATCCATTTTTGATTTTGAATATCAATTTTTCATTCTGAATATCAATTTTTCATTCTGAATATCAATTTTTCATTCTGAATATCAATTTTTCATTCTGAATATCAATTTTTCAAGAAGCAATATTTTATTTGAAAATATCAAATTTTGATTTTAAAATATTAATCTTTCATTTTAAATTCGCAACTTTTTACTTTAAAATAACTATATTTTCCGTTTTAAAAAATAAAAATATCTAATGTGATGTAAATAAACAATATCTTTCGGTTTTAGTATGAAAAAACCTGAATTAGGCAGAAAATTAATGAACAATAATATTCAAAGAGAGATTATGTAAAGAACAGTGATAAATAACAAACTAGTGGATCAAAATTTCGACTTGTGTCGAGAATTCGATATAATCAACGTTTTTGTTTTAATCGTTTAACGACCGATTAGATGCATTTGTTGTAAAATTTTGCTGTAAACCAAAAGATCTTTACTCTCAACAATTCCAACTCAATAATTTACGCCGTCTCAAAATCTTCTAACCAAAATCCCAGAAACAAGACAATTAAAGATAAAGATCTGGATAAAGATTCCAGATTTTTTAAAAATATCAAGTACTCGTTGTAACTAAGTTGTAGTTGTAACTAAGTTGTAGTTGTAACTAAAGTTTACAATTTTAAATTAAAATTCTAAAAATCATGAGTAGATTTCGAAAAAGAATAAAATTTCATAATCAAAGTGTAAAATCTTTGCCTTGAGGGAAAAAATCACTAAAAATTGTTCAAGAAATGTATCTTATCGGGCGTTAAACTGCAATTATTATTGCAAGAAATCGTTTTCAGTCTAGAAACAATTTGAAAATGCTTTTCTAAACAAGCATTGATTGAACGATTTCAATAAATTGGCTTTGAAGCAATATCAATTTATTGAAAAAGGGTAAATATTCAAGTTTCTCTTACTGCTGCTTACATCCGTCTTTGACTCTTCGTTTCTGTTTCTCCTCGTGAGATTGGGGCGAAGCTATTTGATTACGCCTTTGTCCTTGAATAGGCATGTAACAAGGAACGTCATCCACGAGCATTTCCTGTGGTGGCGTGGGCAGTGAATAAATAGGACTTACAGCATTGCTCGAGCTACTATTTGAATTTCTATGTGCGCTATTGTACGTTGGATCAATCATTGCCGCGACGTTGGGAACTTCTCGAATCTCCTCCTCTGTTTCTTCTAAAACCTGAATCTCCTCCGGATCTGAATACTGAGAATAAGTTGCTCCTTTAGTTCGCAATTCACTTTCTTTGCCTCGAGTCCTGACTTTCTCAGGACTGACCTTCAAGTCCAGCTTGTCTGGTCTTTGTACTTTCTCCAAACTGTTGCGTTGTTCCTCAAGTTGGGGTTGCAGCTGCTGCTCTTGAAGTAACTGTTGCTGTCGTTCGAGTTTCTTTTGCTTGGCGCGCTCCCGGGCTCGTTTTGCTTTTATTCGCTCTTTCTCTTGGAGCATTCGTGCTAGTTCCGCATCCTGAGCCTCTATTGCCATCTTCTGGTCCAGGAGGTACTGATTATTCACCGGTCCATCCTGAGAATCTGCGGCTAGCTCTTCTTCTTCCTGTTGCAACTTTCTGGCTAGTTCCTGTTCGATTCAATGAGTTTTTAAATTAAGTATATCTTTAATGCATTACGTTAAAAAAAAAGAGATTAAAGAGTTGGAATTTTATATTCGTTTTTTCTTGTTAATAATAAATTATAGTTCGATTCATTGTAAATAAATTAATTGTAAATTAATTGCAAATAAATTCATTGTAAATAAATTCATTGTGAATTAATGATAATAAATTATCATTAAGATCGTGAAATAAAATAATAAATGATCTTAGAAAAGTGTGTGGAATGAAAAATCCAAAAACTCGTCAGGAATTTTTCAATCTTGATTGTATTCAAACCAATTCACCTGGTCTTTCTCTTCTTGAACACGGCGTTGGATTTCGCGCTCAGCTTCCATTTGTGCTACTTCATCGTCGAGTCGGAGTTGTAACCTCATCCGCTCTCGGAGTTGACGTTCTTTTTGATGCTCTTCTCGTTCTAAAGTCAGTGCTATTTGTTTTGCCACCACAGCGTCTCTCTCTTCTCTGCAATATTATTTTCAATGTAAACTAATTCTTAAATTAAACTCAACAAAATTCTTAAATTTAATACTAAAATTATAAAATTAATATTTAAAAATTAAAACATACTAATCGTTGATCCACAAGGTCTAGAAAATTGTTATTAATTGTTATTAAATTATTATTATTTAATATTATTATTATTATTTAATATTTAATTGTTATTAAAAATTCTACAAAATGACAATAAATCTAAATAGTAAAATGTAATCTAAATAGTAAAATGCAATCTAAATAGTAAAATGTAATGTAAATAGTAAAATGTAATTTTAGAACAATTTGTAGAATAATAATTTATAGAACTCAAAAGAAGTATTTAAAAATCGGATCCAAGGAAAGTTAACAAAAACAATTGAAAATTAAGGAAATAAAAATTAAAGAAATAATTGAAAATTCTCGAATAATCTGAAACAGAATCTTTTTAAATAAACAGTTGTTCTTAAATGATAAACATTTCTTGCTCGTATTATGAAAATATTCTTGAAAAAAATAATGAAAGAGATAAATACGTAAAAAGAGAAAATAACTCCCGTATTTTTACATTCCTTGTTTGTTTTGCTCGATAAATGTAAACAATAAGAAATACTAACTGCTGCTGGACATATGATTGATAACGAATTGCTTCCAATTCCTGCTCAACACGAGCTTTCGGCAAATCCTCTCGCACTTGTGCGTTTCGACTTTTGTTTCCATCGTAATGCTCTTTAACTGAAACAAAAACAAAACAATGAGAATATAGAGAAACAAAAAAATAAGTTAATAAAAGAATAAACAAAAAAATAAGAAAACAAAAGAAACAAAAAAATAAGGAAATGAAAGAATAAACAAAAAAATAAGTTAATAAAAGAATAAACAAAAAAATAAGTTAATAAAAGAATAAACAAAAAAATAAAGAAATAAAATAAACAAAAAATAAGGAAATAAAAGCATAAACAAAAGAATAATCAAGAAATAAAGAAAGTAAACATTCGGCGACATGAAAAATAAAACAAACAGCAAACAAAAAATGTTATAACGAAAATACAAAAAAGAAGGTAAAAGAACCGGAAATACTTGAAATATTTTTAAATTCTTGTACCTAGAGTAACGTTTTCCCCAACTTTCAATAAATTGAAAAATATCTGAAAACCTGAGTTCATTCAGCTTGAAAGTAGAACTTAATTACAAGAGAGAAAGGATCATTAAACTCATTTAACTTCGTTATTCTCCTGACTCACAATACAGAAATGAAAAGAGAACGAGACCTCTGTAATTTATTCCACATTCTTGTTGGGTTTTTTTTCTCACGGTTTCAGCTGACGTTAGTAGATCGGAATTCGTCCTTTGCATTGTTGTTAAACACAAAAAGCCAAATGTCAAAAAATGATTAGGGACATTGTAATTAAAATGATACTTACTCTCTTCATCCTGAAGTCGATAGGCAAGAGCTCCGTCTTCGTGTACCAGCCACTCTCGACAAACTGTAATAATTAATCAGGAAATAAACTAGAGAGTCAATATGAAAGTACGTGAGTGACAGATATAGTACTGAAAGTACTAACAATAAAAAAAAGGTTTGACATACCTTCATTTACTCTGCCAGCTTTTGGCATTGAATCTGAAGTAAGCACTGACTTTGCCATGTTGCTTTCACGTAATGTTTTTCTTTTAAATTCTAATAATTAATCTAAGTTACACTTTTACTTTTTCGAGGTCATTTACAAGTTAAATCCTTATTATTCTCTGGTCCTTGCCTCTCTTGTTGTTTCTCTCTGACGCCATTTTAAATACCAATGCAACTTTTTATCCTTTGTCGGTAACAACTTTTCACTTTGCCGGTAAATTGGAAAGTTGGTGCAATTTTTAAATCTGTTTGTTTTTGTTTATTTTACAAGGGGAATAAATAAAAACAATAATAATGTAGTTATATAAATAATCTAAAGGGCAAGAAATATTCTTTTACAGATTTTTAAAAAATTTGGCGGGCCAATAAAACGAGGAATTTCATTGGTTTATTTTTACCAACTGTTGACGTAATTGGATACTTTAAAATAAGCCAATCAAATTGAGTGTAATTTTTAAGACGGTATGTGATTGGTCTTTAAAGTAAGAACACCTAACCTAACAATTTTTTAAAAAAGATTCCATAAAAGTTGAAAAAAACACAAAACGCACAAGACAAGGCAAATTAATAAAAAAGAACAACTATTATATTATTGAATCTGTTACTCTTCGCTAAATATAGATTGTTCTGAAACATTTGTTTACAAAGCTTTAATTGATAAACAAAACTTACATATTCATCAAAAACTGCGGTCTTGACAAATGTAAAATTCAGGTAAAATTTATAATTAACAAACATAACCATAGAATGCGATTTCTTATTGATAAACTTTTACCACACTTTTACTAACTATTACTTTTACTACTTGGTGACTTTTACTATCAATTTATTGTATTTTTAAATAAAATTATTTAAATTTTTAAAAATGTTTTTCAGGTTTTTCCTTTTAATTGAAATGAGAAACTAGTAAAAACAAGAAAAATGTAATACTTACACTAATTTTTATTTTTCGACTTGAGGGTACTCACGAAGTAATAATAGGGTACTTAAAGAAAATTGTTTGAAACACCAAGAAAAAGACAATTTTACGCTAGGTACGTATATCTATTTATTTGTGTTATGTATATTATGTACAAAGTAATTTCTAAACTTACTTTGGGCGCAATGGATGAACTTTTGTATATATACATTTATATTATTTCAGATACACCAAAAATTCTTCACAATTGCGAAAGGTATTCAGTGTAGAGTACTCGATCGAACTGTCACTCTCTTTATTTTATTTTATTATTTTTTTTTTTAAATATCGCATCGCTTTTAATATCAGTATACGTAGCTATTCCTTTAAATCTTTCCCGCTAACTTGATCTTTTTTTATTTTAAATTTTTAAAAATTCTCTGAATATTATTTCGTTTAGTGTACATTTATAGTAACTCGCATATAACATTCAAAATTTTCATACATATTTTCGTGTACTCCTCATAAGTTGTTAGCATCGATATTGAAACAAATTTACAAAAATATGTGTATTATATTCTTATAGGCGGCAACTACTGAAATTGTGTTGTTATAAGCATAATCGAAAGCTCACACTCTTAACGAAAATCAAATCATCATACAAAGTCGCATTTTATGTTCGTAAATTGTACGCAGCTCGTAAATTGTAACCGCTCGATAATGCTCTTTTATCATTCTTTAAACTTTTTTTTTCGCGCTAAACATCATTCTGATAAGCAGAATGAGACATAACAATTCAAGCAAGTTCGATTTGTCGAGCACATCTCGTAATTAAAAAGGCACTGAACATACAGTAAGATCGACAACGGATCAAAAGACTGTACATGGATTAGAACCTAAAGCAATATGGATATTATCTTGACGATTTTTACTTGGATCGTACATTTATTTTACGTTATAGTTAAACATCAAGAGTCGTAGAAAATACTTCAAACGACGAAACATGCAGACTTGATATTCATTATTTCATTTATTTTTTTGACATTCTCATCTCTAACGAGAAAGTAGTTTTTTTTTTCTTTTCTATAATTATTAGCTTTCGTTAAGAGTGTCGGTGTACTTTTTATTTTATTTTATCATATAATCGATGCAACTAAAACGCTACGACAATCCACTTTTTGGGGGAGTCTCTTAGAAATTACAAAATCATCATTTTAACTTTCTTCACCATTAAGAACACTCAGGGAGCTGTCGAGTAAAAAGTTCGATGGATTAATTTCTTTTATAAGTGCGATTAAACATACTTCACGCCTGATATATACGAGGAAGTGATAAACTTAAACAATTTAAAAAAAACAATTGAAACCACTCCATCACAAATTTTTTACACAATTAGGACTCTTGCACAACTTTCAATCATTGTCTCTCCTCTTTCAGCAATTTCTCTTCTTTTCAGCTATTTCTTAATTATTCAATTTTTATTTTTATTGAATTTTTACTTTTATTCAATATTTATTTTTACTTTATTTTTTAATATTTATATATTTCTTTAATATTCAATTTTGCTTCCTTATAGAGGAAGTCATTGCCTCCTCTATAAGATTTTGAAAACAATTTCAAAATCATTGTTTTGATTTTGAAATTGATTTTTTGAAATTTGTTGACATTAAATTCTTTGATATTCACTTCTTATGTTCAATACATTTTTTTAACCAATCCACTCTTTTATTCAATCACATTTTTGCAAATAGTTGCAAAAATCTGATTGGAAAATAGTTTCCAATTTACAGAAATGTTCTAGTGTCCTCCAATTTCATTATCATTTTCATTATCATAATTTAATTATTAATCAATTTTACTTCAATGATCACTTTTATCAATTATTTACTTTGATCAATTATTTACTTTTATCAATCATTTACTTTTATCAATTACTTTAATGACCAAAATAGTTATGAAATTCGAGTCTTGGAAACTTTTTAATTCGACCCAGATATACGCAATTACCCAGCTAGCAGAACTTTTACTTGATATCGAATTAAAATATTCACAAGGCAGAAATAAAGATTGTACAAGAATTCTATTTGTGTAAACAAATCGCAGGTATATATAAGAACTTAAAAATAAGAAACTAATATACATACATTGAGAGCGTTAAAAAATAAATTGCGTTTGAGATGAATGCGTAGAATCGAGTATGTAAAATTTGTCTCATTTTGTCAGTTATTCTCGTTCTCGTGTTTCGAAATTTCAAACATTTTTTTTAAAATCATGCAGAAATATTGTTCACGAAAGTAAAAAAAAAAATAGAGGCGAAAACTGTAAAACAAACTGACATATTTTTATTTATGACAAAAATTGTCGAAAAGTAAAATAGGGGGAAAAAAAAGTGGAAAAATAAAATCGTACTGCGGATTATTAAAAAAAAATTATTTATACAATTGTTTTCATTTGTGAAGTAGATTATTTTAATAAAAATGTTTTGAAAATGTTATGGATGGCTTCGATATAACGCTCTTAACGCTCGTTACATGTTTAGATATATAAACATTCTTTATAAGTAACTTAGAAATGTTGATTATCAGCATTCTTAACCATTTAAAACTTTACATCTAAAGAAAAAGTTGCGCTCTATCCAGTTTAATTTTAATAGCTCAGCTGAGCTCTGTACCAAAAACTGTAAATTGACAACTCCTAGCATTGTATATAATAATCGATTGTAATTTAAACAAAAATCTTTTACAAAGATGTGTAATTATATCCAAAAGCAGTTAATAATTATCAGCATCATTCCCAAGAATCTTTTCTGTACAAAAATAATCCTCTTTTAAAAAATTTTGTAAAAAAGAAATTCCCAGAAATGTTCGTTATAGCTTTGGATTTATTTCTATTTGTCCAATTAGTTTCTCTTTGGATACATTTGAAATTATTTTTACATTTAGAAACAATTTCACATTGAGAAATCAATTCTCGTCAAATTATTTCACATTGAAAAACCTTTTCATGAAATTATTTTACATTGAAAAATCTTTTCATGAAATTATTTTACAATGAAAAATCTTTTCATGAAATTATTTCACAGTGAAAGATCTTTTCATGACATTATTTCACATTGCAAAATGACTTCTTGAAATTATTTTACGCCAGAGAAATTATCTCTTGAAATTATTTCACACTGAGATTGTAAAATTGTTTAAAAAAGCAATTTTTAGTTCTCATCTATATCAACGTCTGTGACCACTAATTCACGTAGGAATTTCAGAAGAATAAATTATAAATGTTTCCAATATTCATATTTGAATGTATAAAATATTTACATTAACTAAGAAAATTATAAAATAGAATTAACAAGCAATTGAGCAAGAAATTAACATTATGATTATTCTATTTTTCAAAAGATTCCTAATAAACAATTAAATACTCTTTATAATAGAAAGTAAAGTATAAATTAAAAGTGAATAAATTTTAGTATTAGTATAGCCACAGTTTTAATGTTGGAAAACGTGTTGAAATTTTTCTTTTTTTTTAATATATAATATATTTGTATATATATTTATTTATTCATTTATTCATATAAAATAGATGAGAAACACGACTAACAAGGAAAGAGTTGTATCGCAAGGAAGTTCCAAGTCACAAACTTAAGTTTCAGCAACTTTAATATCGAGTTTTATTTCCCTGATCTAATTCCCTAACGTATTTGTGATTTTCTTGAGAAAAAGAATATATAATGGTTAACATTTAATATAAAAAAAAAGGAAATTATTGGAAGCTAGTTATTTTCTACTCCATATAGTCCATATTTTACCAATGATAATTAATATTAATCTTAACTCTCATCTACGTGTCTTGCTAAAAGCAATAACTATTTTCTTCTAATAAAAATACAATAATTTTCAATTTAACAATTGTCCAGTTTTTAAATTCGTTGTACAAAATATCCAGTTATTCATTTTTTTATTATCAATTGTTTTTGTTTCAATTTTTAATTATTTCTTTAATTTGTATTCAATTTCATACATTTCTTTGATTTGTATTCATTTTCATACATTTCTTTAATTTGTATTCAATTTCATACATTTCTTTGATTTGTATTCATTTTCATACATTTCTTTGATTTGTATTCATTTTCATACATTTTTTTGATTTGTATTCATTTTCCTACATTTCTTTATTTTCATTCCTTTTTTGTAATTTCCATTTTTCTGCAATTTTTAATTTTCTGAAAGATTTCCACGTGTTAAAATTGTAAGCACAAAGAAGTAAATAATTAAATCATTAGAAATAAAAAATTGTAAAAGTATCACTGAAAGAAAATATTAATCTGAAAAGACGCACCTTCCTACTTTTTCAATCAATTAATTTAATCATTAATAGTTAATTTTTAAAGTTAAAGTTAATTTTTAATGTTAAAGTTAATTTTTCGAATCATCAAAAAATTCTATTCACGATAAAATAATTTCGTATTTTATAAAACATTTGTTTATTATCGACGATTATGATCCTAAATTTAAGATTACGAATTAAAAAAGCTGCGCAATTGTCACAATTGTTGTTTTGAAAATTTTTGTATTTACATTATTAGAATTAACGGGTTTTAAAAAGTAGTTTTTCAATTTTTTAAGCTAATTTCTTGTGTTGTTTTTAGTGAACATACATTCTCGTTTTTATACATCAAGTAGAAGTTTGGTAATTACACAAATCGCACATGACTTAACATTCGATCACTAAGAGTTTTAAATATTGTTCAAAGTCAAGGGAAATTGATAAAATATGATATTTTTTTTTTTTTTTAGAATAAAACCTTTCCTTATTAACGCTCACTATTCCTCATATTATTTTTCTGTTAGTACAATCCAATAACTTGCATTCAATTTTAGTTCCCTTTTACAATTAAAAAACCTGTTCTCTAAATATCCGGAAATTTATAAATCTCAAGTCATTACAATTTCGACAAAAATTTATAATATAAAACCTTAAAAACTATAATTTAAAATTTATTAAAGTTGTTCATTTCTTTCATTTTGCTTCTGTTATCATTCAAACAGAATTTGTTTCCATGGTGTTAGTTTTCAAGTTCCACATTCTCATAATTAAAAATGTAAAATAATTTTCTATTTATTGAGATTCTATTCTATTCTATTCTTTCTTTTCTAATCTTTCTTTTCTGTTCTTTCTTTTCTGTTCTTTCTTTTCTGTTCTTTCTTTTCTGTTCTCTCTTTTCTATTCTTTCTTTTCTATTCTTTCTTTTCTATTCTTTCTTTTCTAATCTTTCTTTTACATTCTTTCTTTTCTATTCTTTCTTTTCTAATCTTTCTTTTACATTCATTCTTTCATATTTTTTCTTTTCTATTCTTTCTTTTCGCAAAAATCCAAATCTTCAAAAAACTCTAAAAATCCGTGACTCAAGGTAGAAAAAATTACAAATTCCAGATTTTTAAATAATTAAAGAACTAACATTGAATGAGTTTCTGGAAAACAAAAACTGTTTTTGGTGTTTTATCAAGAATTTTGAAAGCATCAAAATGCAGAGATGATTGCAAAATTTAGCATCGCGTGAATTCAAAGTATTAAAAAAAGAAGTTTCACAGAATGGTAACTAATTCGTCTTCTAATGAAATAATTACAGTCAGTCTCACGTGTTCGAAGTATCGGCAGTTTATTTGCCCTGAATTAAAATCTCGTGCACATCTACTTGTGATTTTTCATCGGTATGGAAAAACTCGTCGATTCGCATACGCTTTTTCATATTTTTTAAACTTTTTTTTTCTTGTTTGTTTGTTTTCTTTTAATCGTATCGCTAGGCCGTCTAAATCTAAAAATATCTTTGTACGATTCGTAAGAAAAAATAGAATTGAAACTATGTGAGCACGTGGCATCAACAGTGTATACAATTAATGTTTGGAAGTGACTGCAAGTTGTGAAAAAATAAAAGCAAAACCAATTAACAGTGATTAATGTTTAATTTTGAAACTTTTCGCTTTAGTGATAAAACAAATGTCGTAGACCATATTTATAGTACACACCCTTATTTTTGTTTAAAAAATCAGACTTTCTGAAACAGAGTACATTACGTTGTGTTTTTTTTTTCATTTCCTTGTGGGGCCTTTAGTCTAATCACAGTTTGACTTAACTAATTATTACCGACCACAATATTTTTAATGGACCATGAAGAGATAATTTTTCTGATAATGTTTTCTTTTGTCCACTCTGCTCATACTTTTGACAATTTCACGTCTCTCTAAACAAATACCTTGAATCTAATTTCGTTCTAACATCTAATTTCGCTTATATCGTCTAATTTTGCTTTTATCGTCTAATTTTGTATTTATCATCTAATTTAGATTCACCTCATTTCAATTTATTCCGATTCATCTAATTCCGATTCATCCAATTTCGATTCATCTAATTTCGATTCATCCAATTTCGATTCATCCAATTTCGATTCATCCAATTTCGATTCATCTAGTTTCGATTCATCTAATTTCGTTTCCATCATATTTAATCGTTAACTAATCTCATTTTCGTCGCTGATTTTCCATTCACTTTTAAAATTTGATTCAAATTAATTCAAACTTGATTCAAATCGATTCAAATTGGATTCAAATTGATTAAAATTTGATTCAAATAGATTCAAATTGGATTCAAATTGATTCAAATTCGATTCAAATTGATTCAAATTCGATTCAAATTGATTCAAATTCGATTCAAATTGATTCAAATTCGATTCAAATTTGATTCAAATTCAATAAAGTTTGATTGAAATTGATCAAACTTAAATAAATTCAACTCTCGTTGAGAATACAATTGTGTGTAAAATTTGTGTTTTATTTTTACAAAATTTGATGTTAAAATAATAATTTGGACGTGAAAGCGAATCGCATGCAAAAAGTGTGAATAAACGGAAGTCGTGTAACTCGTGTGAGTTAATTTTTCTAGATCCAAGGTATTGGTAATCATCACTTGCAAATATCGTTTTATTACATAGTTACATATCTATATCGCGACTGCTGCCATTATTTTCGAGTCACCAAACAACGGTGTAGATTATATATATTATACAATAAACAAAAAAAATTCGTCTGTCACATTGTCAGAGATAGGAATAGGAATCAAGAGAAAATCGCTAGGATATACTGGATCCGCATAATTCATAATCGTCTTGGAAGCGATGTGTAAAATAACGGTATGTGCGGCACAGTTACCTTAATCATACGCATAAATTAATTTTTTTTCATTAAGGAATTCTGTGCATCTTGTCATTAAGATTCTTTCTTTTTCTTATTGGCAAAAGTCGGAAACACTGACCCGATATGCAATCCGTCTGAACCATTTTTTAATCTCAGTATTGACGTTATTTTGCTTCCTCAAAGGGAAGGGATTTTTAAATCTCGCAATTGTTTTTTACATCTCTCATTCTTTTACATTGTTATGCACTTTTTAATCGCTCATTCTTTTGCATTGTTATGCACTTTTTAATCGATCATTCTTTTACGTTATGCATTTTTAATCGCTCATTCTTTTACATTGTTCTTTACTTTTTACATCGCTCATTCTTTTACATTGTTTTTCACTTTTTACATCTATCATTTCACAAATTCATTTTCAATCTCTTGCACTCATTCATTTTTCGTCACTCACTCAGAATGTCTTTAAATTTTTGCCATTTCAAGCAATCTTATAACCGATCTACTTATAACCGATTCCGCCAATAAAAACAAGATGCACTTCCCATTTTTTGTGAAATTTTCTTTTTGTTATTAAAATACATATTGTCATATGTAAAAGCAATTTCGCCCGGTTGAAAATAGCATTTCACTAAATCGGTCAAGGGTATGAAATCGACTAAAGATTATTAAACAGCCTACAGCACCAACGCATCAAATAATGAATATATTAGATTACAATCGAGATTTCCTGACATTTCCAACATTTCGATTAAACCGCTTGATAATGTAAAAAATTAAGAGGCAGCATTACTAACTTATAATATAATTACATATGTCAATAAATCTTTATAGTTCAGGAGATTGGTTTTTTTTTAGCATCCATTACCTCAATTCTGCACGCATATCAGTAACAAATATATCATATGCGCTCTTCTGTATTATAATGTATAGATACATGTAATTACATAACATCTAAAGCCAAGCTCCTGTAATATTTCACAACACTTGAGGCACTTAATTGTGTGCTCAAATACCATTTTCCTCACATATCTTATGTTACTCGCCAAAGCATATTTCTATATTGTATGTTATCTCTTGTAACAATTATAGTTTAAAAATTGTCAGTGCCGTAATTAGGTATACAAAACGGAAATAATTCGGAATTCGGAAATTACAAGTGTCCAAAGAATATATTTTCCAGAATACCGATGACGAAACGAAAGTGACCGTTTTTGTCCTTTTGTTTTTCGTGAAATTTTCTTTTAAAGCTTCTAGTAAAGACTAGTATATACTTAGAATATTATAATTGTAGAATAATACATTTTGGAGCTTGCTTTTGCAACGATCTTACTTAATCCTTTTTTTTTTACATTTTGTTAATTATACAAACTTCACACTAAGAATTATAGTACATATCTAAGCGATAAAATTTATAGTCCCGTCATACTCGAGTCATTTTGATCCACACTATGGCCACCGAATATAATATTTAAGGCATGTCAATTGTCTTAAACCGATCAATCTGAAAAAAGGACCTTTTCAACCCCTTTTTTTCTTTTTTAAAAAAATCAACACTTTCAAAAAGCGCAACTAACATTTTCAAAAGAGAATCTTCTCGCAATATTTTCAATCAAGCAATTAATAATTCCAAAAGAGCAAACAAAAAAAATGCACTTACTGGCCAATTTAAAAACCGCAATGACTTCCCAAGTATGCTTGGGATTAGAACCCTTAAAAAAGAAAATAAACGATAATAAAAATAAAATCATTTACTGATTGTGTTGCTTAATCACTTAGGTGCTAGAACCAAAACAAAGTCAAGAATTGCAAAACGTTAACAAAACGTTAAAACTAATTAGTCCGATATTCGAATCAGTAAATTTTTTTTAAGCATATCTAAAACTAATGTAGTGAATTTCTTTAAACGCTTTTACAATTACTTTCGTAACACAATATTTCTGTACAAGTGCGTTCTTCGATGTAAGCGTAAAAGGGAGAGACACAAATAAAATCTCAAATCAAATAACTCCTAACGAACATGGTTTGGCGACGCAGAGACGTGTTTGATTTTATACTCGTGACCAATATTCTGGAAAATGCATTGATCCGAATTAGAATAAAATGAGTGACAACAGAAACAAAAAGAGCAAAAAAAAAAAAAAGAGTAGAGTTTCACTAAATTGTGTGTAACAGGGTTTTGGCACAAATACAAAGATTTCCCAGTTACGGCTCTGCACTATGATAAGTAGGTAGGAGAAAGGAATTAAAAGATTAACACCTTAGTTTAACATTTTTACAAGCTAACAAATATGTACCTCCAAAATCACAGAACCAAAGCAATAACAATACTCTCCGTTTACATAGTGTATTATCCTGCCAGCAATCATATCTCTTAACTGTAGGGGGAAAATTTACTGTCTCTTGAAATAAAAGTTTTGCTTATATATCATCCTTTGTCAACCAATACCACATTCATTGTAGGCGAAGTCACTGTACAATGTAAAAAGTTTTCTTCGTGCCCACTAATAACCACTTTAGCATAAAAGCAGCGGTAAACAATCCACTCAATCCAAATGAATGGTAACTGCTAATTATTGAAATTGATCGCAGTAGTAATCTGGAAACGTTCTCGTATGAATACTACATCGATAACATTCAATCAGAAATATGTACTCTAATTCTTAAGAATATCAGCGCAAAAGATCGTTCCATTAAAACACATTCTTGATGAGCCTCTTGGACGAGAAATCCTGGGTCGATCCATTGCTTTGTTACTCTCAAGTCATCAACTTAATCGTTTAGAAGCTACGGACAATTGATCAGAGCAAGGACATATGAATGAGCAGCTTACTTACATATCAGCTTACGCATTTCCATCCCTTTCATCTGCTTTGTGTTTTGTACAAGGTAGTTCGCGACAATGCTGGGCTACTTGGGCATAACTTGGCCTGGTAAGATCCTGTAAAAAAACCATCAAGTTATTCATTTATTCACCATATTTAGAATATTTCAATCAAAATAGCAATCTTTATGCCGCTTTATTTTTTCTAAGGATTCCTTCAGTAAAAATAGAAAAGTAAAAATGGTATAGCATATCCTACTGCCGTAGGAAATAAAAAATTAGATGAGTAACAATACCAGCATTGTTATTTACCTAAGTTTTTATTTCATATGACAGTATAGTATATAGTATAAAATAGAATAGTATAGTATTGTATAGAATAGAATAGTATAGTATATTATAGTATAAAATAGTAGAATATTAAATTAGTTCCAACTATGCAATTTTATAAAACCCATTATCAAAATTTGCGAATAAATATGCAATGAAAGAAAATTTCAAAACGAAAATCCTTCAAAATCTCCTATTATTATTATTATTATTATTACATTATTATTATCATTATTATTATTATTATTATTATTATTATTATTATTATTATTATTATCATCATCATTATTATCATCATTATTATTATTATTATTATTTCAAAAACTACATTCCACTAGATCAGATTCCGTGAAAATGTCATAAATCGCCCTACGAGCTTTAAAAATATACGTATCATGAAATTATTTTAAAAAATCCTCAATCCTTTTTCTCTTTAAAAACATATTTTTAACAAACCTCGATAAAATTGTTTTTTAAATTATTTTTAATGGATTTTTTATAATTTTTTATAATTTAACATTTTTTATAAATTGCTTTCTCATGGAGGACGTATTCCTTCAAATTTAAAATTCTTTATTATGCATCAAACCTCGACTTATTTTATAAATATATAATTTAAAAATAAAAAAACACCGAAACTTCGAGGTTTTTGGAACAAAAAGCTCCAAAACTTCGGGTTGTTGGAAACAAAAAAACACCAAAACTTCGAGATTTTTAGAACAAAAAAACTCCAAAATTTCGAGTCGTTTGTAACAAAAAACTACAAAACTTTGAAATTTTTGGAACAAAAAACTCCAAAATTTCGAGTTGTTTGTAACAAAAAAAAAGAAACCCAAAAACTTTGAGATTTTTGGAACGAAAACACTCCAAAATTTCGAGTTGTTTGTAACAAAAAAAAAAAAACCACCAAAACTTCGAGATTTTTGGAACAAAAAACTCCAAAATTTCGAGTTGTTTGTAACAAAAAAAAAACCAAAAACTTCGAGATTTTTAGAAGAAAAAAACTCCAAAACTTCGAAATTTTTGAAGCAAAAAAAAAAAACCACCAAAACTTCGAGATTTTTGGAACAAAAAAAAACTCAAAAATTTCGAGGTATTTGGAACAAAAATCGGATCAACTGTTTTTATTAATTTCAACACATTGAAAATAAATCCGATTTTCAAATTGCTTTATTACGCCAGGCTTTTGAGATATTTTGGTCCAAAATTTACTTCATCTATTGAAACTATATTTAAGAAACATTCTAACCTATATTTAAAAAAAAATTAAAAGTAAATTTTTCCAAAATAAAAAGAGTTATTTTCGCTAATCTGTAATACTATAATTAATTAATTTTATTTACTACTAATCTTGAAATTAGAATCATTTAAACTACTAAAAAAATTACTAAAAATTAATACTTTTAGTGATTTAAATTCAATTGCAGAAAAAATACAATTAAAGATAAATAACTCAAAGATAACTTAAAGATAAATAACTTAAAGATAAATAACTTTAAAAGATAATTAATATGAAAACTTCATATTAATAAAAAATTCTTATTTATCGCAGCTGTATCGTGCCTGGTACATGTAAAAGACATAAAATATATAAAAATAAGTAAGAAAAAAAACAATAAAATTACAATAAAAGCTTACTAACAGATAAAAGCGATTATTTTAAAATATAGCTATGTATTAAATTTAAAGCAATCACATAAAAAGCGACAAATATTGGCGTCTGTAAAAAAATATGACACTGACAAACATAATGAAAAGAAATTTTTTCAATAACAAGAGTAAAAATATTTAATATTTTAAAAATATTTGATACTTTTAAAATATGTGATATTTTTAAAACATTTAATATTTTTAAAATATCAACTTTCTACAGCCAATGACAATTGATTGAAATCCACTAAAAAATGGAAACAATAAAACATGCATGCTGTGGGTATAAATTTCACAGCTATTTTAAGCAGAACTTAAAATTGATCAACGTATATTTTATTTCTTCTCACGAAGGTTCAGCCAGTTCACCTTTGACTAGAAAGTGGTTTCAACAGCAAAAAAGATATAATTGAAATTAATTCCAATTTCAAAAGATCCAGTTTTGCAATTTTCAGCTAATTTTTTTCATACAGTTAATACTATTTTAACTGCATGAACAATAGTGATTTTTACCCAATTTCTTTTTAAAACAAATTTTAAATTTGTTTGCTATTCTTCTTCTAAGCATTAGAATTTGGAACAGGAAGCAAAAAGTACAGATTAAATGGAAATATTTTAGAAATAGACATTTTTTAAAATGGATGATTATTTAAAAATAATTGATGCTATTTGATAATAAAATGAAAAGGCAAATATATAAAATGGATAGATAGGTAGATATAAAATAGATAGATAAATGTACATCAAACTCTCTAAATCTTTGAAATAGTAAGAAATTTGACTATTAATTAGTAGAAAACTACTAATTTGTAGTAGAAAATTACTAATTTTAAATAGTAAGTAAAATAATTTACTATTTAAAATTAGTAGTTTTCTACTACCAATTAGTAGTTTTCTACTACCAATTAGTAGTTTTCTACTACCAATTAGTAGTTTTCTACTAATTAATAGACAAATTTCTTACTATTTCAAAGGGTAAACGAATCTTCACTCTTTAAGAGTAAAAAAAACTACTAATTCAGATTTAGAGAGAATAGATAGATAAATGTGTATAAAATAAATAGACAACTGTATATAAAATAGATACATACAAAATAGATACATACAAAATAGATAAATAGATAGATATAAAATAGTTAAATGCAAAATTGATGCAATAGATACAAAATAGATAGATATAAACATAGATGAACAAATAAATGTGAAATAGATAAATAGATAAACAAGATAAATAGATAAATAAAAAGACAAAGATGTAAAGATAAAAATTTGAAGACAAAGATGTAAATACAAAGATGTAAAGACAAAGATGTAAAGATAAAGATTTGAAGACAAAGATGTAAAGATAAAGATTTGAAGACAAAGATATAAAGACAAAGATAAAGACAAAGATATAAGATAAAGAAGTAGATAAAAGGAAAAAAATTCCTTTAAGTAAAGTAAAAAGCCTTTATTAAAATTTGAGACAATCGGTCTTCATCTTTTATGACTCATCTGCAGTTTTTAAGACGAATGTCAATGAAGCGATGAAAATAGAAAACGTCATGCTGAAGTAATTAACAAAGAGTAAGAAGAGCAAAGTAGTTCCATAAGGAAAAAGAGATGAGAAAAAAATAGAAAAAATAAAACTTACTACAGGAAAGGCAGAGGCCACTCCAGATTGCGACTGGGTATTCTGGGTGGCAGTAGGGATGTCACAATCGCACCTGGTCACTGGTTCGGACTCTTCTGCTGCATGTGCATTTGTACTTATGGCCTCATCCACACCATTCATCATGTTCGAGTCATCAGTCTTTATAGATCTGTCAGTGGTGCATTTCAGTGATAAAGGTCATTTCCTAAATTACTTACATGTGTAGGTTGTGTCAAAACATACTTTACACACCAATTATAAATATTCAATTCAACTACTCAAACAATGGCTTCTATTCAATTATTAAAACTAACTTCAATTCGTCTGTTAACACTAGTTTCAAACTAAATTCAATTCATCTATTAACACTAGTTTCAAACTAAATTCAATTCATCTATTAACACTAGTTTCAAACAAAATTCAATTCTTCTATTTAACAAAATTTCTTTTATTTAGTTAAACAAAAATTCAATTCATCTATTAACACTAGACTGAAACAAAAATTCAATTAGAATTTGAACTGAAACAAAATTCAACTATTTGATTTAACAAAATTCAACTATTTAATTTAACAAAATTTCTTCTATTTAATTAAACAAAAATTCAATTCATCTATCATGAAACAATTGAAATCAGTTTTAATTGAAACCATCCATTCTACTATTCAAGCTATAATTTCAATTTATCTCTTAAAAGTATAGCTTCAATTCAACTATTTGACTTTCTAAACACGATAGAAGATAGAAAAAGAGAAAAAACTTTTCAGGAACGGGTCTTGCAAGATTGTAACTCACAATTAACAAACTGACATATGTATATTTATTTTTATTGACAATAAATTGTTAATGATTTTTTGCAATCAAAACGAACATGAACTTTTATTGATACGTTAAAAGGTAAAGTTTACTCATCTTAAATAAGCACCTAATTCTTTCCTTTACATAGAAAAAGTCTTGTCAAAAAACTATAAACAAATCTAAAACTATTTTAACTATTTATTTTAAAACTATTTTAACTATTATTTCTAAACTATGTAGAAATCTTTCAATAATGTATCAGATAACTTTAAATAATATATCAGATACCTTTAAATAAAATATCAGATAAATTTAAATAATATATCAGATACCTTTAAATAAAATATCAGATAAATTTAAATAATAAGATAACTTAAAACGTCAAAAAACTTCAAACAACACATTCGAAAACTTTATCAAGAAACTAAAAACATAATCATAAATTTTTAAACATCATGCTGAAAACGATAAAACGTAAAAATGATTAACGCAGTCTATTTTCTTGTTCCGTCGCGTATATTAGTGCAAATCATTCGCGAAACTTATACACTGGAATACATTTGAACATATTTTTGCAGAATAAAAGATTGTCATAGTTTGCAATTAGCACATTTAAATTTTTTTTATAGTTGAATGATTCGGGTAACTTTTTTCTATTTAATTTTAGAAAAAGTCAAATTCGCTAGGACATGAATTGAGACGCAACCTATGCGTAAATTAAAATATTCACCTAAGCGACAGTTTTTAATTTCTCATTTAATTATTTATATGTAATTGACATAAGTATTAATATCTAATTGACGTAATTATTAATACCTAATTGACGTAATTATTAATATCTAATTGACGTAATTATTAATATCTAATTGACGTAATTATTAATACGTAACTACCATAATTAACCTAATTATGTATAATTCTCATTTCCTTCTTCAAAATATATTAATTGTGCTTCCTCATAGGGAAGCATTGTTTGTTCGTTTGTTCGTTAAGATTATGTCCCTGAAAAATTTTACAAGTGCGACAACTCACAAGAAAATCTATAGTTTAGAACAAAAAAAGCATACTGAAGAAAATCACCAGAAACCAAAGAAACTATATCTAATATTCTACTTTCAAGCAAAATGGAAACGAAAATATGTCAACTTAAAGAGATTTGATTCTAAACTAGAGACAAAACAATTAACAAACGTTGTAAATAAAAAATTGTTTGCTATGCTTAAAGCAGTACAAGAAATTAGTTTAGTTTAATTAGTTTAGTTTATTTTTCATTATAAAGTAAAAATGAAGCTTATTTTAAACTTTCAAGTAAAAATTAAATTTATTTTACACTTTAAAGTAAAAATAAATCAACGTTATTAAATACATTTTCAATGCAATATAACGAAATATGTACGATAATTATTTTTAGGATATGTTCAGAAAACAGTTATTTTATAAAGTTGTTTCAAGAACTCTTAACTTAAACTCAACTTTAGCATAAACTATTGAATTCTTTTTTGCAAAGAAATACATTAAAAATAGTTGGAAAATTTCAAATCTCGATCAACGGTAGTAAAATTAAGCAATTTGATTTTATTATTCAATAAATGTCCTTTTTCAAAATAGTCTCGTTCTCTTAAAATTTTGTCATTTATAAAAGCATCTTTTTTCAAAGTCTCCTTTAATTCTTTCTGATCCTATTTTTCTTCCTAATTAGCAAGCACTATCAAAATTTGATAACAAATTGAAGCTAATAACTCTTTACTCTAATCACGTCTTTCTATTACTCATTAAAATTGCATTATTTATTAAAAGATTCATAAAAATGAAAAAATCGTCAAGCCTCCAAAGTGCCGGTTAATAAGGTAGAATTATCATTTTAAATTTCTGCTCCTTTGAGTAGAATTTCTACTCAAAGTACAATTAATTTAATTAATTTAATTCTACAAAGTTGATTTCTACTCAAAGTAGAAATAATTAAATTAGTTAATTTAATTCTACTTAAAGGAGTAGAAATTTAAATCGATAATTCTTTATGATCCAAAATTAAAAAAAATACCAAGTTCCAGAGTGCACCAAGAAAATAACAAAACAATGAACCTAACTGAATCATTCTTACAGCTGATTCAAATTCTTTTACACATGCAAGCCCAAATTAAAAATACCAGCAGCCGATTGTGTTTGTGGCTAAAAGAAGCAGAGCAATTAACTGATGTATGTATGCAGACTCACTTATCGGGAGATGACGGGGGAGTGAGAGTGATGGTGCTGAGAGCACTTTCTGTGACATCGGCGTTGCTAGCCGAGGTGTTGGAGTTCAAAGAGGGAGCAGTGCCGGAAGCTGAAGACGGGTTGCTTGGACCAGCATTCTCCTGGGAACTAGCGTGGCCAGCAGCGTGAGAAGTGCCAGGACTCGCGGACCTGCTGCTGTTGCTGATTTGATGCTGCTGCTGCTGTTGATTATACTGTTGAGCGATGCCCGGTTCTTTGTCCTTTGTGCTTTTAATTTTAGCCGTTCCTTTGACAACGTCTGAGAGTCGATTTTGCGACTGCGAACTCTCGGTGACGCTCGATTCTGTCGAGGGATTGTGAGACTTGTGATCGGCGTCCAAGCCAGGAAGTGGAGGAAAAGCGGAGGCCTCTAAATCGAATTGAACCCCTCGATTGTGCTGGGTGTTACTGGCCGGAGCAGAATCTCTATTCGAGGTTTGAGGGCTGCTGTTAGCTTTCAAGGGTGTCTCTTGATCTTTGGTCCTGCGATGTATGCGGTGGCGCGGGAATTGAACTGCGCTCGTGTCCAGGGTCTGAGCATCGCTATCCTGTGACCCTTTAGCGTGACTGCTACTGTATTGAGCCTCTCCAGTCGTATTGTTTGTTGCATGCGAGCTATGGAACTTTGTGCCGAGCTGATAGGAAGAAGCAGTTGGTTTCGCTGTGGGTAAACTGGGCGTGAAGACGTGAGTCGCAGTCGCTACCGAAACAGGCATCGGAGGATGCGAACTTCGAGCCATTGACATGTTGCCTCCTCCAATACCTAAATTGCTGTCCACCAGTGCATTATTCACTCCAATTCCGCCTCCTCCACTTCCTCCACCACCACCCCTTTCGGGTCCGTTTCTCTGTTTGTTTCTGGAAGAAAATTAAAAATTATATTATAATAATATCTTCTTTATTGCAATTGTACAGTCCGTACATGCAAAATATATAAGCTTATATTTATTATTATTTAATAATAATAGTAATAATAATAATAATTAGTTTCCTTGTGTTACTTTGACTCAAAGGGTTAAATGACTAAATTCAATTGTATTTAATCATTGTGTTACTTTGGCTCAAAGGGTTAAATGATTAAATACAATTGAATTTAGTCATTTAACCCTTTGAGCCAAAGTAACACAAGGAAACTTTAATTTAATTTATAGAAGGGTTCAGTGCAAATCGGAAATAGTTTTTAACAAAATAAATAAGAAATCGTTTCTCTTGGGCTGAGTTTTATTTATTATCACATGGACTTAAATGTGACTTCTCGGAAACTTTTTGTTAAAGACTCAGAGGGCATATAGTCTCCGGGGAGAAAAAATCCGAATGAGAATAACAATAGACCCTTAAATACCCCAATAAAATTTACTGCACGCCCTGTTCCGGGAATGAAAATGTGCTAGCGGTTCAATGACCTTTGTAGTGTTTAAAATACGTTTCGAAACACGTGATTAATGGAAGCTGTTAGCTTATTCAAAAATTCTGTTAAAAATCTAATAAATCGCTCTTACATAATAGAATAAAAAATAGTCTATTCAATGTTTCGGAATAGCAGAAACGTCATTTTAAAGGCTCAAATAATTATAATAAAGATAATATAAATTAACGCCTGAAAAGATGATTGCATTTTTCCAATGAAATGTTAATCATTACTTTCATTTACGATCCATACTTTTAAAACTTCTTTTTGAAACTTTATTTTCATTACTTATATTTTATATAGCCAAACGACTAATTTTTCAATATGTAGAATATCTTTTTTAATAAAAATGCCTCAAGATTAATACGAAATGATAATTTTTAAATTACGTAGTAATAATAATTGAAGATCATTTTAATAATTGAAGATGTTAATTTATTAATAACGTAGTATTTACCTGTTTCTTTGAGTATATCTTGTATTGTGTGGCTTGTACGAGGTGTGCGGAGAGATTCCATTCATGGTGAACATACTAGTCACATCGAAATAAGCTGGACTAGCTGCACCCCAAGGCATCATTCCGGCTGGATAAAACGGTTGGTGCTAAAATGAAGAAACAAATCAATTAGCTGTCCGTAAAGAGCAAAAGCCTTGATTGATAAATAAGAATAAATAAGAACAAATAAGAATACATGAAATAAATGAGAATAAATAAAATAAAAAAGAATAAATGAAATAAATAGGAATAAATGGAATATATAAGAGTAAATGGAATAAATGAAATAAAAAAGAATAAATGAAATAAAAAAGAATAAATGAAATAAATAAGAATAAATGAAATAAATAAGAATAAATAAGAAATGCTTACGTAGACGTGAACTTGATTGGCATATGGCGGCATAGTGGTTTGTGGCATCGTAGTGCCATTTGTGTAGAGAAATCGTTGTTGGTTTGGAGGATAAGTTCCGGGATCGTAGACAGGAGCTGGCTGAGGTGGAGTTCGATACCCATTCTTCATTCCTCCGACTCCTGCCACTGACGGCATCGGTAGCCTGTTCATTGGTTTAGCTTTGATGCGCGCCATAATTGGCTTTCCCTGGTAAACAAACAAAAACACACTGTTTAAATGGAGCCCTAGAATAAGCGAATCAGTGCTCAGATCATAGTCTTTCACACTTGCATCTTTTACTCAATTATCATGTACTTATTATTAAAATTGAGTAAAAGATGTACAAAATACATAATAAATAATACAAAATACATAACAATACAAAATAAATAACAATATAAAATAAATAACAATATAAAATAAATAACAATACAAAATAAATAACAATACAAAATAAATAACAATACAAAATACACACATAATTGAAATACAACCAAGTGAAAATTCATCTTACATAATACATAATTTTAGTTTCACTTTAATTTTAATTCCATCAAGAAAAATGTAAAATCAATTTTAAAAAGATTCAAGATTCAAAAATTACCTGAAACTCTCGCACTTCCTCCCGTAAAAACCTATAGGCCTTTTGAGCATCTTCATCGGATTCGAAGGTAACATACCAGGAGCTATTATGCGCAAACTCACATGAAATAAACCTTGGACATCCTTCTCCTGAGAATAAATTCTGAAAAGACAAATTTCGATTATTGATACCGTGAAGCCTAAATTAATAAAGAATCGGTTCGGCAGAAAAAAGGCCACTGACCTTTACATCCTCTAAAGGAGTGTTATCAGGAATTTCTCGCAAGATAACTATACACCGTTTGTGATTCGGCCTGACTTTTTGACCCTCCTCGTCTACTTGGACGTTCGGAGACTCTCGCAGCACCTCAGTTATTAATTTTATATCATTCGTCAGCTTCTTAACTTGGTTAAAGTTCGCCACCGTCCATATAGGTACATATTGATCATTATCCATTTGGGATAATAAATATGTGTCATTAGCTAGGTTCTCTCTGAAACAGCAAAGTGTGAAATTTAGAAAGAGCAGATCAAATTCAATTTTCATGAAAAAGAGCAAAAAAGACTAAAACAAGCAATATTTGTGCAAAAATGGACAGAAAATGAGAAATATAACAGGGTGGCCACAAATTTTCCTTTTCAAATTTCCCTGACTCACGCTTTATTTTCCGGAATTTAGAGTTCATTAAAATTCATTCCTAGAGTTTACATTATGTAAATTTCTGTCAACATTTTTAAACCTAACCCTTCATAGTTGAAATTATTTGAAGTTTAAATCTTTTTAACATACAATATTAACATAAGAAAATGTTTTCTCCAAAAGAATGAATGATTTTATATCGCTCAAATGATTATAAATTTAAATCTTTCGTTATTTATTATTTATTCCCTGACTTTTAGAGACTTGATAAAAATCCCTGACTTTTTCCTGACCATCAAATTTCCCTGATTTTTCCCTGACTTCCAGATTTTCCCTGACCTGCGGCCCCCCTGATAAATCATTTATATCAGAAAATAAGAAGTAATTTATTACCAGAAAGTAAGAAGTAATTTATTACCAGAAAGTAAGGAATATTAGAAGAAGGAAAAAAGTCATAAAGGGACGATTAAAAAAGGAAGAAAAGTGATAAAGAAAGGAAGATTAAAGAAGGAAACAAATGATAGAGGAAAATTAAAGAAAGAAGAAAAGTGATAAAGGAAGATTAAAGAAGGAAAAAAATGATAGAGGAAAATTAAAGAAGGAAGAAAAGTGATAAAGAAAGGAAGATTAAAGAAGGAAACAAATGATAGAGGAAAATTGAAGGAAGAAAAGTGGTAAAGAAAGGAAGATTGAAGAAGGAAACAAATGATAGAGGGAAATTGAAGGAAGGAAAGTGATAAAGAAATGAAGATTAAAGAAGGAAACAAATGACAGAGGAAAATTGAAGGAAGAAAAGTGATAAAGAAATGAAGATTAAAGAAGGAAACAAATGATAGAGGAAAACTGAAGGAAGAAAAGTGATAAAGAAATGAAGATTAAAGAAGGAAACAAATGATAGAGGAAAATTGAAGGAAGAAAAGTGATAAAGAAAGGAAGATTAAAGAAGGAAACAAATAATAGAGGAAAATTAAAGAAGGAAGAAAAGTGGTGGAGAAAGGAAGACTAAAGAAGGAAACAAATGATGAAGAAAGGAAGATAAAATAAGGAAGTTAAAAGAAGAAGGAAGCTACTGGAGAAAAGGGTTGAAAATATACCTGGAGAAGTAATATTCAAGTTGAGATGAGAGCATTTGTTTAAGTTGTTCTAGAGGTATTCCCGGCACGGAAAGATCAGCCATTTGACTGGTTGGTGCAGAAATCTCGCCAATATTAGTGATATCTACTGGGTTGTATCCAACGGCACCTCCCATTCCCATGGCAAGTTGAGGTGCAGGTTCCAAGCTGCCTACACCCGCGTCGAGCATTAATTCGCCTCCACTTGGTCCTCCGTTCATGACGCCGTAATCTAAACCGGAAGCACTGTTCCCAACTGCACCTCCAACCATGCTGAGTGTTTCAGGGGTGGCTGTGTACACCGCCCCTGGTGGGAGCTTGCCAATGTCCCCATTCATGTACACGTAGCCTGCAAGAAAAACCAAAATATTCAGTATCTTCAAGACCCATGTGGCTCCTTAGTCTTCCATCTTCCATCCTCCTTCTTACGCTCAGATAAAAAATGCAAGAAGAACAAGTGTTTTCGACTTACATTCTCTAATCCTCAACTTGTGGATGAATTTGTCAAAAGCAAGATGAAGACGATTTACTTCTTCAATCTACAAGTTATGTAAAAAAAAATTATAAAATGGTACATTGAGAAAAACAAGAGTAATTAACATTTTGCTTTTTTTTAGATTTTGACAGTTCATTACTCTTATTTTTCTTAATGTGATCTTTCGTTTCAGAAACTCAAAATTTTGTGCTAAGTCGAGAAGGATAATGTTAATATCAAGAGTTATGTATTAATGTTGATATCAATTGACAAAAAATTAATTTATCTTTATTAATAAATTAATAAAATAATTAATAAATGAATAAAATAATTAATAAATTTATAAAATAATTAATAAATTTATAAAATAATTAATAAATTATTAAATTTCCCCTTTACAGTAAATTTTTTACAATTTTAATACTTTTTTTTACAAATATTAATATTAATTGACAAATTCATTCGTAAATATTCCTCAAGTTCTGAAGGTTCATTTGTTACTTTAATACAAAAATGGTAAAAATTATTCAAAAGAAACTATAAATTATTTTTACCTTCGCAACAAATCTAAGCTTCAAACAAAACTCAAAATGTCGGAAACTGAAAACTTTCAAGTTTTGAATATGTATGTACACTATAGTTGAATATAAAGAGTTATTTTAGCAAAATCTTCCACTATTTTTTAAAAAAGAAACAAAATTTTAATTTTTGACCACAATTTTTAAAAAATGGTGTTTTTTGATAACCTGCATCCTAATTTGAACACGATAAAAATATATTACTTTTACAACAAATAAAAATGATAATTTAGTCCACAAAAAAATAATTTGTTTCCATATAATATTTGAAAATAAATTCAGATTTAAAAAAGAAAAATAAAGCAAATTAATAGTCGAAAATAGAAAATTTTTACATTTGCATATAGAAATTTTACACTTTTACTATTATTTTTACTTTTACTATTTTTTTACTATTACTGTTTTTTTTACTATTACTTTTTATTATTACTTTTTACTATTACTTTTTATTATTACTTTTTACTATTACTTTTTATTATTACTATTTTTTTTACTGTTACTAATATTTTACTACCACTTTTATTATTAAACACAAAATATGATATTTACAAGTCAATGTTTAGTATTTCCTTTTTACAGATTTTAATTTACAAAATATTGAGGACAATTACAACAAAAAGTACCGACTCGTATATTTAATCAAGTTTTGACTTTAAACGTGATTTTCGACAAATTCCAGTGTTGTCAAAGTATATAGAAGAAAGACTTTGTTATCTGAACGTTAAAAACTTGAAGAATATTATTGATAAACGTTTTAAAAACGCAACAACAAAAATTGCCATATATTGAGGAAGAAATTGAAAATGTTCATAGTTAAAAGTATTATGTTATATTGTTTAATTAACTACTCTCAAAATTTGAAAAAGCAAAATTAAAACTAAGAACGTTCAGAATTTCAGAGGACTTGTTTAGTTCAATGCCCAAGATCAAACTGTAACTGAAGTAAATGTCAAGTAACTCCATATTCTTTAGTGAACGTTTTAGTTTTCTGTGTGCAAAAATAACCGAATTAACAACTAATAATAACACATAACTGACAAAAGTAAATGGCCACTTGAAACATCGATACAAATTACATTAATTAGTAAATTAAATTTTGACGACGATGATAAAAGTTGTATTTTTTCCTTGATAAATATCGAATTAAAGATAAAAATAAAAGCTTTTATGCAAGAAAAAAGTGAAATTACAAGTTGGAAATAAAAATGAAGATGTAATTTTACAATATGTGTAATATCACGATGAAAGTATTTTTAGAATTGGTAATAAATGTTTGATGCATTGAAAAGTCACTGTGACAAATGCATTATACATTCTTTCTGATTCGTCAGAAAAGCAGAATATTTGAGATTGATTAAAGGAAATATTGTCTGTTAAGTGAGAAATATTCCTTGGGAGGTGTTTTCTAGGTCAAAGTTGAATCTTGTAATAGTTTGTAAATTAGATCTAAAACCTGGTTGGAATGCTTATGAACCATGAGTGTAACTTTGTGGTTATGTTGGGATGGTGGGTTTGGTGGGAATGTCACTTAACAATATTGTTAAAATGGAGTACTTAGCTGATGCAATCTGCGAATCTAAATGAACGTAATAGATTAGGGCATGCAAAAAGAGAAATACGATACTCGAAAGTAAGAGATGAGTCCAGATGGAAGTCAGGAGTAGTTTCAAGGGGCCGATCGTTCTCCGTCCATTTCTCTCACCAGGGGTGCGTTAGACCAAGTTAAGCACGAGACTTACTCGAATTTTCCTTTGGCGATTGGCAGATTCACAATTATGAGCGAGTACAAGGGGACAATGAAAATTATTAAATACAACCGGTTATCGGAACAGCGTGTAAAATTACGCGATACAATGCGACTAGTTAGGAGCGAGGTTTTACACCAAAGTGAGCACACCACATGCTAGGAGTCGCTCCAGCAAGGACACCGTATGGAAAAGGACGAGGGCTCGTTTTAGTACGTTGCACTAGGTCCCATTAACAGAGCTCGTCGGTGATAGACGCGCCGTGCAAAGTGAGAATTTTGAAAGGGCAAGATATGCAATATGTTGGATGCGACTAGCCAAATATAGAGTGAGACATTGGCCGGGCCAGAAACGATCGCGCACGCAGCCCCACACGATTGACAACCGTTTTAACAGGACTCCGCAGTCCCAAAATCGACGTTAATGGGTTCATCGGACGTGTGGTGACCGTTTACGAACCTGGAGACCTTTATGTGGATGCTAACGGCAGCTTCGTTTACTGGCTCGTACACGAGTGTAAAAGATCGTGGGGCCAGGCAGAACACGGCCCGTGAACGGAAACGCACCCTTAATTTGCTCCCACGACTCAAAATTCCTCCAACAGGAGCACGCGTAAGCGTACTTTTATGAAGCTCGCATCGACGTGAAAAGCGGCGCTCGTTAATTTCGTTAAATCCTTACCGAGAAGAAGAATCAACTCAACACAATTTCTCGAGGAAACTACAAAATGGCCGACACATAAAGGCCATGCCGTTTGTTCAATGCTCGCTCTCCGCTAATATTTTTCAGTAGGCGCGATAGCAGCGCCATGTCGAGGCCGGCATTAACTAAAAAAGACCCGCCAAATTCAATTGATTAAGAGTCACTTATCTAAATCTTATTTCTTATCTTCAAGAGCATTCCAACTACTTTGCCATTCGAAATCACCGTCTACTTGATATTCGTTTAGCTTATTTTTCTTTCAAGAATCAACTTCACTATCGCATATTGGTGACGCACACTTTTCACTGCCGGACGTCTACAAGATATACGCTATCGTCAGGCGAAAACGGTCAAAACACGTGTAGGAGAATTTTTTTCTTGCAGCATCATTTCATTGTTTTTGACTCTCCCATTATATTCTAAAAATAATTTAACACAAAGCACTTCAAGCTACACTCTACACTTACCTATATACATTGATATACATGTGCACTAACTAATTATAAGAAAAATTCAGCAACGTACAAAGTCGTGAGTCATTTTTGAACATTAACCGTGTAAAACTACCATGACACTCACAGTGTCGGAATGGTCGGAATAATTAGGGGGTCATTTCCAACCCCTAAACATTTTTCTCCCACCTTTTATTTTTCCAATGCATTTTACCATTATTTTAAAATTTTGCTTTTACTTTATTAAATTTTAATTAATATTTCGTAAATAACTTCTTTCCTTTCTGTAAAAATCATAATTTTCTGAAAAATAATTCGCTTTTTACTCTATTTTATTCCATAACCTATTTCTACGGGTATTTTTTTAAAAATATTTTTTGTTAAAATATAGTTTTATTAATTTAAATTTACATTTCTTGAAGGTTTTAAAATAAAAAAATATGTATTAATTGAATGGATGTATTTAAAAATAATTTTTCGATGGAGGTTATAGGAGACATTTTGAATTATTTAAATTTAAAAATGTGTTTTTTGTTTTTTAGTTCAAATTAGAAACACAAAATTCAAAGGCCAATTATCTTCTATTTGTTTATTATAATTTTATAATTATTATTATTTTAAAATTATTATTTTATTATTATTATTATAAAAATTGAAGCTTTTGTTTACAAAAACTAAAGCAAATTTATTATTTCTATAGAACACTGTATTAATTTTCTTGTTTAATTAAAATTAAGAAAATACAATTTTCTTTGTAAAAATATCGAATCATATTCGAATATTATATTTGAGGACATTAATGAAAATTATACAAAAAAAAAGTTTTAAAAAGCAATTTTCGACTTTTATTAAAACTCTTTTTGAAAATTATTTTATATTAATAATTATATTATTTATATTATATTAATAATTTATATTAATAGTCAGCAAATAATTTGTGAAATTATTTTCAACTGAAATAAAAAAAGATAGTAATTTACGAGTATAATTTAAAATCATTTTATAACAATATACAATTTCTCTTAAAAGACTGCAAACATTTATTTTAATTTGTAAATACAATTAAGAAAATAGCTTTTTTTACGTAATTAAAGAACCTCGTATAAAAAAGAATTGTAAATCTATATTGTAAATATACAACGTTAACAATTTATATTTAAATATGTAAGTTTTATATTTAAATAAGTATTTAAAATTTGTAAAAAACTTAATAAATTAAAAGAAATTTAATAATATGCTTTTAATTGCAATTGAAAATTTAATTACTAAAAATTTAATTACTGAAAATTGAATTGAGTAATATTGGAATTAATAAAATTAATCTATTTAAAAAACACTTTAAAATTGTTTAAAAATGCTTTATTTGAAAAGATTTTGACTTTTTTTTACTTTGACTTTGATTTCCTAACTTTGTAATGACTTCTAACAAAATATTAATATTTTACAGAGCAGTGTGCAAAATTGTTGATAGTGACTGGATTAAGAAGGAAAAAGGATTGAGCCACTACTGACTATGGACCTCGCACACTACTTCATTAAAAGGAAAAGACATACGGTCGGTACTCATTTCTCACCGAGGTCTTTTGACATTTCAGGGAATCCCAGTCGAATCATTTTCCTCATGTTAATAAACGCATCTCATTTTTTATGTCTCCTTGATGACTTTCCCATAATTTTTTAAAGTCAACATTCTCTTCATAAATAAAAAAAAAATACTCTCAATATTGATAATTTAATTTCTGAACGAGGATGAGAGTTAATTTTCAACACTGCTCCAAAATCTTTTACGCACTTGATTCAAATGTAACAGGCAAGCATGAAAAATATCTTGCGATAGTCGATAAGAAATCAGCACGCAAAGGCATGATCATACGTCTATTCGTGCCATGCAACCGTTTGGAAATTGAATAATCGTCCTTGGTCAATAGTACAACACTGCAACTATTTCTCACAGATGAATGAAATTTGTGAAAGTTTTTGCCAATAATTTTTCCCATTTTCTCAATAATTTTCTTCTTTCGTGCGACAATTTTCTCCATCTAAATTTTGACTTATTGTGGCGATATCTCCGTTCCAATTTGATCAATTAAAATTGTTTACTCCAGGAAATGCAAACATTTTCTTTTCAATGACCTAAAAAAAGTTCAAACTAATTAAAAGATCAAAAATGTAAATTTGTCAACAAAATTATTAATTGCTTATTAAACAAAACTCGATTACAATGGTAAAAGTTTAGATATATAATAAATTTAGGAACAAAAATGACTTTCACTTATTATGTAAAAAATGTTATAATCAGAAAAAACCGGATTTTCAATTATATTTTGAAATCTTTAGATTCCTACCTTATTCTCTGTTGATAGTTGAAACGTAGTCATGTGAATTGCTGGCAGTTGGTTCATTTTTAAAATAACTCATACGCAAATTAATCAAAGTTTATTTTATTTTTGGAAAACTATATTTGCCAAAATATATTTTCCTTTTATTAAGGATTAATTTTATTAATTATTAAGCAGTTTCCTCCTTAATTTGAGACTTGAATTTTATTTCTCTGAAATTTGTTTTTCGATTCAATTATCAATTATATCAATTCAATTATATTTCAATCAACTTATTTTTGGTATCTTTAATCCATTTTTATTCATTATTCATTTAAATTTCATGTTTTTAACTTTTTAGTTTCATTCGTACAATATTTAGCTTGATATTCATTTTTTTCAGTTTTTTAATTAAATTATTATTTATTATTATAATTATTTATTATCTTGTGATCGATATTTTTACCTTATTAACTATATGTTATTACTATTGTACATAAATTTTAAAAAATAAATTGGTAAGCTACCATTAAAATATGTTGAAAAATACTTCCCACGAAACACACAAGAAATTTCAAGCACTTGTTTTTTCAAAGAATCATAATTGGGTTTGTCAAAACAATTGATTAATAATAAAAACAACAATTCACGTTGGAAACAGCTGCTAAATTCCATTTTTTATTTTAACACCTGGAGCTGTAAGCCAATAAATTCTAAAATTCCTTCCTGACAGACAGCAAACTGATTAAAAGATTTCAAACCTAAAAGATCATTTCTAGACTTTTGTGGGCTCAACTTTTCATATCTTGCAAATGAGTCACAAATTATTCATACAAAACATTCTACACCAGCGTCAGACAAGTTAAACAATGATTGTTAAAGTTAAACAATGATTGTTAAAGTTAAACAATGATTGACAAAGTTAAACAATGATTGACAAAGTTAAACAATGATTGTCATCGTTAAACAAAAACATTCGAATAACTCGAAATTTGTTTTTAAAAATAACGCGAATAGAAAAGTAATTAAACGAAAGAAAAATCAACACGAAAATAAATAGAAAAGAAAACGAACAGGAAAGCAAACGAATAGAAAAGTAAACATAAATTTAAATAAATTTACACTTTCTCATTATTGTTGAGAAAAAAACAATATTGTTGAGTAAAAAACATTATTGTTGAGAAAAACATTATTGTTGAGAAAAAACATTATTGCTGAGAAAAAACATTATTGTTGAGAAAAAAACATTATTCTTGAGAAGAAAAACATTATTGAGAAAAGCCATTTTCTAGGATTACCGAGAATGACAAAAATCCATTAAACTGATGAATTGCCATTTATTTAATTAGAACAGCCACATATTTTATTTCTTTTAAAGACAAAAACAATTATTTATACCAATACTGTTTTAGAAAGAGGTGAAACAATTACGCCGAAAAAAATGTGGCGTTTTGTTACATATTTTCAACGTCATTTATAACTAATACAATCAGTGGAATAAAAAGGCACAAAAGTTGAGGAAAAAAATGATGTCTGAAGCACAAAACTATGATCCTTATTATATAGGAAAAAGTGAAGCAAGCTGTAGAATTTTTTTTTTAATGAGAAGCCAATCAGAACCCTAGGAGAACATCAATCGACCTCTCTGAACACGTCTATGGCGCCCAGATACATACTATCTAACATGAAAATTAGGATCCATCCGTTTCTACCTGTATCTATCTCATGTACGTAATCTTCGCAAAATTCTATTATTTATCGCTATTACTTTAATTGTGACAAAATCGAGTGGAGCACCTAACATAAATCTGTAAAATATTGCTTCTTATAGTACCGAAATTCGGATTAGAATGTGCCTCTATACGGTACTTTGTTGTTTATATATATATTTTTTTCTTTTTTTATTATTGAAATATATATATGTAAGTGTATATATATATTTATGTATATATGTAAATGCGCTTTATATAATAGGATATCCCACGAAGTATCAACAAGTAGTGACCGATACAGATAATTTAAGATGAAAAAGTGATGGCGTTGATGGAATTATTTTAGATAGTGGCATCGGTGGTTTGCTTATTAGAAACCGTGGACCTTGAGCTGGTCAGGTTTAGCCAGACCTGATTTAGTTAGCCACTGGCATATATTTTCTCGCTGATCCCCCTGCAGCTGTAATACCTCCCCGTACTCCGGGTGCTCGATTACTGTCCCATTGCAGGCAAACTCCTACAAAAACCATCAATTATTATCATTATAACCATCAATTATTATCATTATAACCATCAATTATTATCATTATAACCACCAAAAATACACAT
Organism: Ganaspis sp. Gsp50; assembly: GCA_011057455.1. Lineage (NCBI taxonomy): Eukaryota > Metazoa > Arthropoda > Insecta > Hymenoptera > Figitidae > Ganaspis > Ganaspis sp. Gsp50. The sequence continues at coordinate 25,125 of WNHD01000190.1, read as the reverse complement.
TTTATCTCCTTTCCAAACAAAATGTACTTTTCGTCTTTTAACAAATTCGATTTATAATTATTTTTCTATTTCGTACCAAATTGATTTATTCATTTTGCTTCCTCCTAGGAAAGCATTGTTTTAATTAATTTTCTGCAATCGCACACATGGTGAAAGTGAGGTTATGTTTTTGTGTAAAATTTTGCTTTTTCAGTTAGAAACATAATCTTTTATTGCAATTTTTTATAGTAGAAAGTTGCTAGATGTTATTTTAAACAGTCAGTAAAAAGTACATTTAAACAAAAATGTTTACAAATCTAGTTTCTGGAATAAAATGCTATTCGTGGCTATTTCTGCTATTTCTGTAGTTTTGTTTCAGAAACTGAGTTTTATTAAATTTTTGTTTAAATGTACTTTTCACTGACTCATTTTGTTTAAAATAACTTTTAGCAACTTTATACCAAAGATACTTTCTCATTATTGATGGAAAAGTAATAATTGCAATAAAAGATTGCTTTTAATTAAAAAAGCAAAATTTTATACAAAAACATAACCTCACTTTCAATATGTGTCATCGATAAACGCTTTTTCAGATCAGTTCTCTTTTGTTAATTAATAATATTAATGAATTAATAATATTAATGAATTGATAATATTAATGAATTGATAATATTAATGAATTAATAATATTAATAATGAATTAATCCACGACTTAATACAATTTTCACTGTTTACGTCCGCATGAAACAAGTATTTTTTCGCTCTGATTAAAATAAAAATGTATTCAAAAATGTAAACATTTTGGGTAAATTACAAAAATTCTGAAAGATTTTTAAAGAATTCTTGAGCTTAAACTCTGCGAAATTTTCATGTGGACGTGAACACACAGTTCTTTATGCTATTTAAAACATAATGTATAAGGAAACAAGGAAGTTTAAAATTGTATTCTTTTTTCTGGGAAAAGTTGGTGCAAAGATGAAGAAAAGGGCCGTGACTGATAACGAAGATACATCCTGCAAAACAGTGATAATGAATCCTTATACCAACATTTACGACCTGAGAAAAATCATACCATCAAGATAAAAAAAGCTGTTTCAAAATGTGCAACAAAAGGAAGTGTTACGTAATTTGTTTTTACAATTTTCATTAATAAATTATATAAATAGTAAATATATAAATAATAAATATATAAATAATAAATATATAAATAATAAATATATAAATAATAAATATATAAATAATAAATATAGAAATAATAAATATATAAATAATAAATATATAAACTTATTTATTTATTTCAATCTTGTACGGGTTTAATAAATAATAATAAATAATGAAAAAAGCATTAAAAATTCCGTCATAATGAATAAATTTTTGAAGGCTCGATTTATTAAGATAGTTCGTTTTCTCCCTCAACTAATTTCAATTCCTAGTTGTTAGTAATACCACTTGCAGCTGTAACTAGAGTGAACTTTGCATTTATCCAAGGTTACTTGATGATAAATTGATTGATGACTCGACTCTTTCAAATTCATCGTTAACAATTAACATTTTGTTTAATATTCCTGAAATGAAGACAGCAACTTTACAATTATATTAAAAATCAAAAGTCAATTTAATAAATTCATAGCTGATTAAGATTCTGACACTTGATGAGTCATGGAATTAATCTTTAAAATGTCATGTAAACAAAAGTGTTTACAAGAATTGATAAATTGAAAGAAACGTTTCTAGAATGCTCTTCAGATTTTCCAAACGATTGTTTACAAAAAATTGGAGTAATATTCTCGTCTCCCGCAAATATAACAAAAAATTTAATCCTTTAACTTTGAAAATGAGCTATTGCTTCTTCATAGGGAAGCATAGTTTTATTTTATTTCGAATAATATAAATTTATGAACTAAATGTTACAACTGTATTAAACTGTCAAAATTGTCAAAAAACAATAATTCCGTACAAATAAAAATAATCAGATCAAAATAATCTATAAATAAAACGGAGTCGTAGTAAATAAAATAATATACGTTACAATTTACGTTGAAAGATACATATACATTCACTATATTTTGCCAAATTTTGAAAAATAAAACAAAATTTAATGTTTAGACTGCAACTACATGCAATAGAATGTTTTTAATTATTCACAAATGTTTTTACTATTACAACCCGTTTTTATTAAACATTCATTTTGCTAACTTTTTAAAGAGTTGCACTTTTATCAAACAAAAGTAACAAAGTACACAAGGATAATTGTCAAGTTCTAGCAAGATGGAACAAAAAGAAGTGTAAAGATATCAATGAAAACTGAATTATAATAACCGAGAAAGTTAGAGATAATTTCCTGGTAATGACTTTGAACAGTTTACAGGTAGTTAATAGGAACAAGGTCAATCTAAATATAGTAAATTACGCGTTTCAATTCTTTAACAAGAATCACGATCATTTTCCCAAAACAAAGAGTTTAATCTCTTTGTCTTCAACTAATAAACTGCTCATTCTTTAGGAAATTTAATTCCCATCCAAAACAGAAAACTGCTGATCAACGGAATCCTCTCCGAAGGAATTTGCTGACGTATTCTCAAAAACTTTGGAAACGCAGAGGCGCTGATAGGAAGTTGAACATACCGTTATTTTTGATCAGACGATAAATTTTTCTCATCCAATTCTATATTTAGCACAAAGAATGAAAAATGATTGAGTCAAGTGAGAAGAGAGAGCGTTTAAGATAAATGCGTGATGGACGGAAAAGGAAGGGGAAGAGATTGTCAATCCTGTCATTCTTACCTTTTTACATGCTCGAACAATTTTCTTCAAGTCATATTCAGAAGAGAGTCCTTGTACCGTTGTTAAGGTCTTGCGACCATTCCGTTGCTGAATCCTTATATGCACGAGACCGTCTTGGACATCATCATCTGAACCCTTGATTGCATCTGCAAAGGGGTCTGCAAAACAAAATGTTTTTGTCAGTTTCACAGCATGTAAACGACGTTCAATACATCATCTGGGCTGGACTTTAATTTAAGCACAATGAGTGGCACTTTTATTTACAAGAATAAAAATTAAGAATGGCCCACAAAAGCGTTAATTGTTGCATTTTGTGGTGCAAGTGAAGACGCTGTCGCCATTTTGTCAAAACTATCTGGTAAAACGCGCACTGGAGTCATCGAGATCAAAAATTCGATAATTACCGAATGTGTTGAGATTCTGGATGGACATACGACAAACAAATTATATCCCTCGGAGATATACGACTGCAAATTGCAAAGAAGGTTTAGGAAAATTAACGGAAGATACAGGAAAACACAGGCACTAAGCAGGAATATTGCTAAACCCAAAAGATCTCTTTTGAAGACGGGAGACAAACTCAGCGGGAAGGAAAAGTTGCATTTGTCATGGGCGATGGGTGGGGTTGAAAACTTGACTCTCGTATTCTCAAAGTCATCTAAAGATACTCAAAAGTACCGTTATGGCAGCACTGTCGCCAGTTATTTGTGAACGCATTATAAATTAATATAAAAAAATACTTTTTTAAACAAAGAATATTTATCTTCTTATTTATTCCCTTTATTATATACTGTTTCTATCAATTTTAAATCAACCAATTTTTAATTTTTTTTAAATAAGAAATAGAGAAATGTTAACAATAAACAACAAAATGAAACTGGAATTATTTCTCCATCCAATCAGAACGCTGTTTTTCTACTTCCGGAAACGCTGATCAAAACCTTGTCTAAATGATCCAAAATTATTATTTTAATTTTTACATTTAATATCTAAATTTCGTAAGAGATAATAATTGAGCTTTATTCACGGATTTTCTTTTTTTAAAACAATACATGTAGAATTGTGTACGTATTAATAATTGTAAAATTTCGGTTTATTAGGTCCCTTGACTTGGTTATGTTTGGAGCAGTCACAACGTGTTGAAACCAAAAACACTTCTTCATTTTCAAGTATTAAAAGTTTTATTATTCGAATATATACGAGAAAAAATAAATGTTTATCAAATGAAGTAAGTAATATTTAGTTATTAAGCAGATAAATATTATAAAAAATGGTGAAATTGAATATAAAAGCAAAAAAAAGAAAAGTATAAAGATAAAAGTAATATTTTATTGACAATAAAAATGGTTTAATAATATTACATGAGAATAAAAATATAAAAATGTTTAATATTAAATAAGAAAAAATAAAGATTTTAAATTAACAGGAATTCTTTCAGCCAATCAAAAAGCTTGTCTCGCTACTTCCGAACACGTGAGTCAAAATCATTCTTAATTATTAAAGTTTCAACGTTTTGTTTGCAAATTTTAATATTATTATGTCACAAAAAACAAAATTAAAGACTTTTTTAATGAAATATATTATTAGAGAGCAATAATGGCCAGGAAAGAAAGTTAGTTATAATATTGAAACTTTGTTTCAAGAGTTCGCTTGACTAGGTTATGCGCATCCATCCACTACCCAGGTCAAGCTGCAACGGAAGCCAATCTACTTCCTTGATTTGAAAAACGAAGAAAATTAATTTTAATTTTTTTAAAAAATAGTGCTACTTTTTCTAATTTGTTCATTAAAATGTTCGATATATTAAATTCGTTAATTTATAATTATAAACAATTCATTAAATAAATACGCATCTATAAATTAAAATATTCTATAATCCACATTACAATTTTCAATGCAAATTTCGAAATGTTAAATAAAAAATCATTTTAATATTACTAGATTAAAATAAAGATTTGAGGCATAAAATTAAATTTTAAAAGATAATAGATATTTCTACTAATAAATTTAACAAGAAATGTATACCAAAAGGAATTGTTCTTTTAATTAAAAATCGCATTTCAAAGAATACAAGATAAATAGTTTTCTCAATGATTTTTTTAATTTTTAAACATAACAAAATTTATTCATCTTAATTGTATCAAATCAAAATCTAATTCCAATTTTTATAAAGGAATTTAAAAAAAAATAATTCACCTTACAATTGTCAAATCAAAAATTAAATAAAATTTCTTTTGTAAATAAAGAGGAAAATGTTTAAATATATTCAAAAATTGCAGTTGAATTAAATAAATGAATGAATTAATAAACAAATTACATATTTTGAAAACCAAATTAATAGAAAATTAAAAAAAACAATTAAATGAGAAGTTTTATTTCATAGCAAAAAAACCTCAAATTTAGTTAAAAAAAAAAATAATGTCTACAATAAATTGAAATTTATGAAACATTTTTTTCGTCAGCCTGAGGCTTTTTATATAAAAGAATGATTTATTTTCGCTTTCTTTACACAAAGAAATAAAATTCTACAATTTCTCGCATTGAATAAACAAAGTCCGAATCTTGGATCGAAAATTATAATGAAATTGTATGAGCGATGCCCGCATTGAAATCTTGATTGTAAATCTATCTAAAACTCAGTTAAAGGTCAAAGTTAATTGTAACTTTGTTTAAATTAAAAACAAATTAGCTAAAAACTAGCCAAGCATAAAATTAAAAAATCCAATTGTACGCATACAATTTTTTTTCAAAGTTGGACGCAAATAAAATCTAACTTTCCTTTAATGTACAGCCTCATTATGTTTAAAAACTCGATTTTTTTGAAATTAGATTTCACGTTACTCAATTAATATTACGCAGTGATAAATTCTAATTTCTAATCTTTTTTTTTTCTTTCCTACAAAAATTCCACAAAAACTTATGTAATTAGGTAATCACTGACTAATGCAAATTAAATTTTATCATCGTTTAAAAAGAGAAAAGAAGAAAAAAAAGTTGCTTCCTCTAGAAAGGAAAAAAAAAGAGAAATAAATTTCAATGTAAAGACAAAAATTCAAGATCAAGAAGAGAGATCGCAATGAGAATAAAAATCGATCGACTGACAAAACTGAAAAATTCGCTGAACGACGAAGTTTTTAATACAATGTTGGTACACTTTTTTTTATTTTCGCAATCACTAATTATTCATATATTGTACAAATTATTACAGTAAACTATATAATTTCTGTAATTACGTCTATGAATGCTCTCAGTTTTACCAACATGTGATCACCTTTATAGTGGCTGGCAAATAGCCGAGTTTAAATAATACAGCCGCCTGAGTGCAAAAAGCACACCGTAATCTTTTATACCCTTCGCACGAAATACGTTTTCTCTTCTAAAATTATTCATTTTCCTATAGTAACGTACAAAAATTATGAGAAGTCGAAATTATTTAAATTAAACCCGTTACTCTCTCTTTTTTTTTTTTAAAGAACTATCTACATGTTAATATAATAATGAGCCTATCATCGCCAAGTGTCTCGCAGGAGAAAAAACATTCATTTTCCCTCAACTCACAGAATTCTAGTTTTATTACGCATCATTAAATGTGTCACACAGGCCCTTTTTGTAATAGTTTGCGTCACCTAGGAGTAGATTAAACTCTCCTGTTAACCACGTTTTACAACTTCAAAAGAACTGAAGGAAAAATAGAAAATTTCGACTCGTAAAGAAGAAAATCGAGACTTGTAAACAAGCAAATAATTTAACACATGCATGTATTTGTGTGAGTGTGTCACTTTTCTGTTTACCGAATCCCTTCAAGTTTACATTATACTCTATATTAATGTACAATTTGTTCTTGAAAGAGCGTAAAAATAAAACTGGATATTTATTACAGCGACTTGACAGTCCAACTTATTGTATGTAATAGATACACTTTACAGTTTGTCATACATCTTCATTATATAAATTAGATTTATTATTTAATCATTGACAAATTAATGGGGAGTGTCTATTAAACTCATTAAAAGTCTCGAATCCCAATACCCTGATTTAATCACCCTTTTGATAAAGAAATCATTTCTACAGTAATCAAGTCCAAAATTTATTTTTATAAATCTCTTTAAATTAATTTCCATAAATTTTCCATAAATTTTCTACAAATTAATTTCTATCAATTTTTTATAAATTAATTTCTATCCATTTTTTATAAATTAATTTCTATCCATTTTTTATAAATTAATTTCTATAAATTAATTTATTTTTATATCTGCAATTTATTTTTGTTCTCTGAAATGAGAAAAGTTGCGATAATCCATATTTAGAGTCCAACTAGTCGGGGCGACCATTTTGTTTTTCTTCCCCTTTTCATTAAATGCAGAACATGCAGAAAAAGAAGAAAACAAAATGGCCACCGGAAGTTTAGGTACTCGCTGACGTCACCACGTCAACTAGAATTAATTTCCGAAACTAGAAATGACTTTTAAAGCTAGAAGTAGTTTTTGAAACAAGAAATGATTTCTATAGTCAAAGCTGATAATTTAGAATTACAAACGATTTCTTTATCAAGAAGCAATTTCTTTATCAAGAAGCAATTTCTTTATCAAGAAACAATTTCTTTCTCAAGAAACAATTTCTTTGTCAAGAAACAATTTCTTTGTCAAGAAACAATTTCTTTGTCAAGAAACAATTTCTCTATCAAGAAACAATTTCTTTTTTAAGAAACGATTTCTATAGTCGGAAATAATGAAGCTTGAGTACATTAGTTACAAAAAGGATTTACATACAAGAAGCTCCAATACTAAGGAGATCCATTTATAATACGACAAGACACGAATACAGTTGTTTGTGTAGATTTTCGAAGAATCAAGAGAGGCGCGTTGCTGAGAATTGCACGACTCGAGGATTAACGAAGGAATCATACTGAAGGCCACCCTTTTAATGTTTTACAGTCTATTTTCTTCTTTATGTCTGATAACAACAATAAAAATTCTTAAATAAATATATCGGTATAATGGTCGATGGAATATTCATTATTTCGCAGTCAACTAGTATTTTGCCAAGAGAGTTGTAGGTTGTTGGTAATTTTTTTTTTTGCTTTCTTTTCTGGGTATAAGTAATTTGTATTTGTGAAATGTGTGCCTTAAGCATAATATGCATACACATGTACACTTCGCGTCGATCACTGCTTTACGACAGAGATCGGTAATTAGAGTACCACAAAGTTATGTGAAATTTAATGAAACGAGTTGCACGTATCACTCTGCCGAACATTGCTATTTACCTCGGCCTTGACCAGATCTAGTTGTTGGTTTAGCTGGTTGTGGAATAATAGTGATCTCGTCGTTTATTTTCAAGGGTTTTAAAAGTGAGTCATTAGATCTGTTTGACGGTGACGAAGGCGCGCTCTTTTTGTCCATAACTCGCTTGGCGACAACACTGTGAGCCGAGTAAACGTGATTCTCGAACTGCTTGTACATTCCGAATGTGGCAGTGCAAACTGTGCATTTGTACGATAGATGCGCTGGCTTCAGAGTCATACCGTGATCCCGCGCCACGTGGTTCAGCAGCTTCCACTGGTATACCTACAAACAATTCAAATTGTTAGAAAAATTTTCAAAACAACCCTTTTTGTGTTCATTTTCACATCATTCAACCTTCGCTTTTCATATCTTTTGAACTTTAATTTTTGTATCTTTTAAACTTCAATTTTTATACCTTTTAAACTTCAATTTTTATTTACACAATTTACGGACTACAAATAAAAAAAGAAATGCCCATTCGTACAAAACGTATTTTGTATTTTTTAAACTTGAATCTTTATATCTTTTAAACTTGAATTTTCATACATTTTAGGCTTAAAATATTATTTGAAAAATTGAAGTTTGTCATACAAAATTCTGGGTAAATTCCATATCTTATGTTCTTTTCTTCTTTACAATTTTTGTAGCGTATTGGCAAAAATTATGATGAATTTGTTCAACGCAAATAAAGTAGTTGTGTTGAAAGATCTTACCCTGCCGCAAGCTGGACAACGTCCTGCATCTTTGCCTTTATTAGCAGCTTCCTGCATACTAGACGTTACAAGTCCATGAGATCCTAACAAATGTCTTTCCAACCCCTGTTCAAAAAAAGCAAATTATCATTAGCTTTTCTTCTATTTTCTTTCTAAAATTTAAGCTTCAAGGCAAATTTTTTAAAAATGTAAAACTAATAAATTTATGATAAATAATATAAGATAATAATACAATAATACAATAAAAATAATAAATGATAATAAATGATAATAATACAATGATAATGTAATAAAAATAATAAAATAAAAAATAAAGTAATAATAAAAGAAACAAAAACAATATAAACACTAAAGGCATTTTTACATTTTGCATGCAAAACTACGTTCGTGTAACAAATTTTAACTCTATAGGTCAAATATGAAAGTTAATCTACACGTGAAACTATTTCATAAAGGGTTCATCAGTCTCAAAATTGTATCCTTCACCCTTAATTAATTAAAAAACATCTCACCTGATCTGTGAAAAACCGGAATTGACATTTCTGGCAGTTCAGAGGAGGTCTATTGTAGATCATCTTTGGATGTATTTTAACTTTATGGATCCATTGCATATGATTTCGAAGTTGTTCTAGATCCTGTTAAACAAAAAAAGAACTATTTTAGTACAACATGAATGAATCAATGCAGAATATTAATAAATCATTGCAGAACATTAATAAATAAATGCACAACATTAATAATTAAATGCACAACATTAATAAACAAATACAGAACATTAATAAAGAAATGCACAACAATAATTATTAAGTAAAATTACAAAAAGCGTTATTGAATTTTAATTTCCTTTCTTCTACGAAAAAAGATTTAAAGCCATGTGTCAATATATAAAATATCTCCATGGTTTTTTTCTATTGAAAAATTTGCGTCCATGGTTCATGACCTTAAGAACTAATTTCTTAAGAATGTTAAGTTAAGTTAAGAACTAAAAATGTTGAAATTACCTTTATGTAACCATCACAAATTTCACATATGACGAATGTACTTTTTCCGCCAGGGGGTTTTGAAGATGTTCCGGAAACAAGAGCGGAAGATTGTTGCTGTTGTTGTTGATGCTGTACAGTTCGTGGCAAAGGTGTTATTGATATACTTGGCTGTGGTAATGCCTTTGACGTATTACCCTTAGAGTTTGAGACTGAACTCTGTAAACAAAATCATTAAATAATGAGATGTGAAAATAAATGCAATGAAATAAATGAAATATCTAGAGAAAATCAGGTACTGAATATTATCACATATTCTACAATGATTCTAAAGAATAAACAATATTCACAATTAAATTTCATTCAACTAATCTATATTAAAAGTAAATTCAACTGTAAAAAAAAATCCAATCCAGCCGATGCATTTTTATCATTATTTTGCTAAAAATCCAATGTGACAGGCGGTGGGTCTGTTATCAATTTCTTGTTTTACACGTTAAAAACTATCTCCACTTGTAATAATTAGAAAGAAAAGAAACCTTGCATGCAAAAACGAATTCGAAAAATTTTAGCGACACACAATCCTTTCAAGAATCCAATTCGGCTATAATTCAAATCACTTCAATCACTCCAATTGTGCATTCAAACCAATTTTTTTCCATCTTAATCTCGCATCTTTAAATTTATCTCTCTGTCTTGAAATTTGCCCTTTTTTCTTAAAACTTGAGCTTCTATCTCAAAACTTGAGTTTCTATCTTAAAACTTGAGCTTCCATCTTAAAACTTGAGCTTCTATCTCAAAATTTAAGCTTCCATCTTAAAACTAGAGCATCTATCTTAAAATTTGAGCTTCCATCTTAAAACTTGACCTTCTATCTCAAAATTTCAGCCTGTCTCAAAATTAAACCACTACAAATTTAACCTTCTTGATTAACAATTAATCTTGATTCAATTAACAATTCATCTTTTTAGAACGAAAGTACAATTTCAAAAAAGTTGCATCAAATCGTGTCATTCTCTACAAATTGACCTCGAAAGATCAAACATTCTTGTATTTTCAATGAGTGCACAAAATGAGTTTTTGAGTTTCAAAATACGAAATAAATGCATAAATGGCGAAAAAAGGATAAATGGCGAAACGTCAGTGAATTAAAACAAATCTTCAGAGCACAATTATCAGCACAAATAAAGGATCTCTAAAGCTTAAGGGCTGTCTAGGATAAGCGTTTGTCTTGCTTCCTGAGAAGAAACTGATAATGAAAACTGCCACATGGAGAAATTAATGTCAAAAAAAGAATTGAAACAAGAAAAAATGAAAGAATTGACACAAGAAAAAATAAAAGAAAAAATTGACACAAGAAAAAGAAAAAACTCGACACAAAAAAAGAAAAAATTGACACAAGAAATAGATAAAAGAAAAAAATTACACAAGAAAAAGAAAAACTTGACACAAAAAAAAAGATAGAAGAAAAAATTGACAAGAAATAGATAAAAGAAAAAAATGACACAAGAAAAAGATAAAAGAAAAACTTGACACAAAAAAAAGATAGAAGAAAAAATTGACACAAAAAATAGAAACAATCCAGATGGGAACGGGAGGGGAGATTTTTATGAAAGTTCTCTTAAATTTTTTCGAAATAAATCGTCGACCATGCGAATTCACTGTTTGTGAATTGAATTGGCGAATCGACGATTATTTACCTGTATCGAGGACAAAATAGACTGAAACTCGTTTAGGTTCGTTGCAAGTGAAAGGGGCGCGGGTCGACCGGAAATGCCGCCACCGCCACTACTGCCACTCACCCCCGAAACAGCTGACAAGACAGTCCCAGAGTCACCCACCACCTGTCACCACCCATATTTTCCTTAATCAACTCTTCAACAACTACACAACATTTTAACATTCAATTAACGAAACAAAATGCTTTTCTCTCATTAATGACAGCCCAACATTTCCATTCCAACTTCATTTCATTAATCGCTTGCTTCTCATTAATCGCTTGCTTCAAAAGAAATTCAGGAGCAAAATTCTTTTCAAATATCTTCAAATTTCCAAATTAACGAAGCTACTTGATCCCTATTCTTTCGATTAAAAATTTTATTATTAATCCTGCTAGTTTTGACGATTGTTTTGAATTTATGAATTAATGATTCTCGAACAAGACAAATTTAGAAATTATTAACTTTAGATGCAATTTGTGCTTGATCCCTCATTCCATTCAAGAAAGAAAGATTGTTAAAAAAATAGAATACAATCAAAACGACAGGAGAAAATGTATATAAAAATTAAAGATAAAAAAATAAAAAGAAAAGAAAATAAATTAATCGGAGTGAGCGATATTTTACCATCTATGTTAATTAAAATAACGACCGATTGATAAATTCGTAATGTTATAATAAATAAAATGGTTTATAAAAATAAAAAAATGTATATAAAAATAAAAAAATGGATATAAAAATTAAAAAATGTATGTAAAAAATAAAAAAAAGTATATAAAAATAAAAAATGTATGCAAAAATAAAAAAAAGTATATAAAAATAAAAAAATGCATGTAAAAATAAAAAAAATGTATATAAAAATAAAAAAATGCATGTAAAAATAAAAAAATGCATACAAAAATAAAAAAGATGTACATAAAAATAAACAAAAAATGTATAAAAATAAAAGATACGATAAAATAGAATAAACAAAAAACCTGTCAATTGAGAGTAACACTCGCGTGCAATTACGGTCCAATAAAAAATAAACAAATTTCAGCAAAAAGATGTAAATAAACTTAAGAAAACCCAAGGAAAATATTGGGTCAAAAGGATCCAAAAAAGACTACATTTGCAAGAAAATGCAAAAAAGCGTGTACTCCTAAAATCAATAAACCACAAAATGGACTAACCTACAACAGATTTTCTATCTATTTACGCCCCTGAGTTCAATTAAATGATAAATAACAAAATGGCGCCCACAAAAAGGAAAATTGATTTTTTTACGACTCGTAATAACTTTTTTTATTTTTAAAATAGCGTAAAAAACTTGTTCAAAGAAAGGAAAAAAAACTTGCTCAAAAAAACGAAAAAGAACTTTTTAAAATAACGGAAAAACAAGTTATTAAAATCTTCAACTTTCTTTTTGCTACTACTCAATATTATACTTAATTTAAAACTTAAATATTTTGATTCAAACGTTGCTATTCCTTTGCAAAAAATAAATATAAATAGATAAATAAAATAAATGTACGAATTTTATTTGCCCTCTAATTCATTTGTTTAATAAATTTTTCTGCACATTTTGAACATAACAGGTGGTTTTCTCTTCATTTTATGAAAATCAAAAATGAGTCGAAAAACGTCCAAAAATGTTGATAACTCGAAATCGAAATTTTGGGGGCAAAACAGAACTTCTATGAGGACTACTATGTACAAAGGAATAAAAACTGAAAGCTCATCTAAAGCCAAAGAATAAATAAATAAAATACATATAAAAAACAAATACAGGATTGCCACAAATAACTAATATCTATTTTCCCTGACTTCCAGACAAAAATTTATCTCTCCCTGACATTTTTTCTAGTTTCAAGGTGGTCACTTCTTTTATAAAATTGAATCCCGTTCATTTCCCGATTTTTTTTGGTCAAATTTTTGTTTCCCTGTCACAAATTTTCAAACTAAAACACTGTTTTTAATTTTCCAAAATAATTTACATTTATTTTTTTTGTATAATGTATAATTTTACGTTGACGAAGAAATTCCCGGTTTAGTAACGAATTTCCCGGTTTGTTTTTCAATTCCCGGTCATTTCCCGGTTTCCTGGCCAAGTGCTTTTTTTTAAAATGAGTTTAAAATTTTTTAAACCTGAGTTTAAAAAAAAATTATAGATGGGACATACAAATTTGATAGTGTTTTTTTTTCTACTTTATTTTATTCTATTCTATTGACCTTCCTCGGATCATATATTCGCTTTTTAAGAAAATTAAAAAATTTGATAGTGGTTTGATTTTATATTGTTTTTTGTTTATATTGTTGATAAGTTGATAGTGTTTTCATCATAAAACTTAATAGTTAACAACGAATTTTGGCTAAATCTAATTTAAAAAAAGATAGTACAACTGTATCTTTTAAAATTTTAGGAATTATTAATTCCTAAAATTAGGAATTAATTATTTACGATTAATTAATTATTTACATTTTGATTTGCCAATAAAAATTACTTTTCAGTTTTTGAGGTTATATTGAACTTCTGTGATACCTTAAATTAATTTTTTTACAAATCTTTAATAAAACTTTTTCTAAAAAATCCCTTATATTCTGAACTTTTGACATTCTCCCAGTGATATTTATAGAAATCCCTGACTTTCGTGACCTATTTCATTTTCCCTGACATTTCCCTGACTTGTGGCAAGCTTGAAATAAAAAACGGCTTTTCGTTTCAATAGAAGTTGTGGCTTGAAAAAAGCATCTACAGCACACACTCCTCTAAGCTTACGATAAACCAATTGAAACAAAGAAGCGAATAATCACCTGGAATATCTGGTTGCTGCCGAATTGATAAGCAGTAGGCACCAAGAGTCCAGAGGACGTAGGTCGATACATCATACCAGAATCTGAAAAGAAATTTCCTAAATTGTAAAAAGACAATGAAAAGTTCTTTTTCCAGTATCGACGTCGTACCTTGTCTAATGGGAGAAGCACCTGGTCTGAGAGTTTTCAGATCAGTGTACCTTGGCTGCATTGGTGGACGTCCTCTTCCACGTCCTGGCAACGGCGCCGGGAGTAATTTCGGTAAGAGAGGTTGGGGTCCTTTGGCATTCATTGCCATAGCCAGTGCGCTTGGACTTGTTGGCATCGATTGTCTCGCACGATTCATCCTCGGTATTTTTGCAGGTGGCTCCCAATCTGTTGCCGGCTCCAAATTTCGTTCGGGTCTAAATTTCTTGGTACAAGCTATAATGTGTCTCGTCAGTTTTCCCTTCTGATTATCCTCAAACGGACAATTGGGACACTGATGAAAAGCGGGTCCTCTCTCGAGTCTTCCGCGTGTATTGTGTTCCGCTTCCATGTGAAAGAGAATGTCATGAGGACTGCGAATCTCCACTGGACAGAAATTGCATTTATAAACATAATTCTTCATATGAGGTGTTTCCAAGTGATGCTGCATGACTAAGGCTGACTCCGTTTTAAAATTACAGAATTCACATTTCTTCATTTCTAAATGGAATGGTTCATTATTTTCTTTACTAAATTCTAAATTCTTGATTAATGAATTAATAGCCATTTGTGTTTCAGCTGAGGGTGTGCCTTTGCCCTGCTTTCGTTTTTGTGTCCGTAGAAGGTCAGTCTGCACAAATTCCTGCACGAGATTAACGCCAATCTGCATAAAGAATTTCCCGAGTGGCAGCTCAAAGTATGTTTGTACTTTGTTTCTGTCTTCGGGTTTCGGTTCCACTTTATTATCCAAAGTCTTTTCCGACTCTTCAGCGTCGTCCTTTTTACTGTGCTCACTTTCATTCTCACTGTCTACATTTTTGTCCTCGATGTTCTCGCCCTTCTCCTCGGCAGCTTTCTTCTCCTCGGCGGCTCTCTTCTCCTCGGCTTTTCGGTCCTCCTCTTCTCTCTCCTCGATGCTCTTTTTCAACTTTGTGATGAACTGCTTCATAGGCTTTATTGGAGGCTTTTCGTATACATAAGGTACAATAAAGGACGGCGCCTCAACAACGAACATGTCATCAGTCAAGGTTGGTAAAATCTCAGGAGCAGGAGTGGGTATTGGGGTAACAGTGGCTGGTTTTGGAGTTGGATGTTGTTTCATGGGGACAGGCGTGATGGTGGTTCTCATATTGGGATACATAGTCTGTGGTGCCATGCTCATTGGAACTACGGAGAAGGACGTAGAGCTTGTAAGTGATTGAGATTTAGTATTACTAATCGGCACTCCACCTCGCCCTGAGAGTATAGAATTCGTGTCTATTATAACTAACGTAGGTTCTTTCTTACCTCCTTTGGAAGCTTTACTACCAGCGGCAATTTCCACCAGTCGCTTGGTATCACTCACAACAATAGTCGTTTTATTATTCTTTACAGGAGATTTGGATTTGGAATTTTCTTTGTCTTTACTATCAATTCCGGCAAGAGGATCTTCAAGTTTTATTTCTTCGATATCAGAGCCGTCATCTTGCACCTCGTCAGGAGACTCTTCCAGTTCCTTTTCAATGTAACTAGTCCTTTTAATATTTCGTGAACTGCGCCTTGGTGTGATGTTACTGAGATCCACTTGTTTTCGAATTTTCTTCTGCTTTGGTGAACCCTTCATTGAACCGTCCTGCTCAGAATTGTGTCCATTGCTTTTAGAAGAATCGGTAATCTCCTCAATATCAGGACTTCCAATACTGCCATTCTCCTCACAAATTTTAACATCCGATGTGTCTAAACTACTGTCTATTATTTCACCAGCTTCGTCAATTTGTTGGATATCGCTGCTGCCCGAAGTTCTCTTTTTATTCGAAGAGTCGGGCTTCTCGATTGTAAAGACATCGTCGTTGTCGGAATCGATTTGTGTGATACTTTCGTCCAAGCACTCGACATCAGAGTTGTTACTCTGCACATCAACGTCCATCGCATCACATTTTGAATCGTGAGATTCCTTTTTATCTTTAGCCACTTCACTAATATTGTTCGGTTCACTCACCACTTCCATCGAGTCAGAAACCTTCGAATGATTCGACAATTCAACAATGTCTTTATCAATATTTTCTCTAGTAGACCCTCTATCTTCACTGATTGAACCTTTGTTCTGTGAATCTTCCGAATCAAAGTCTTCCCTCATCTCGACATCCTCATCTTTATCCGCATCTTCATCAGCATCAACAGTTTCAACTCCCGCGATTCTTTCCGAATCTTGAGCTGTTCTGCTTTCTTCTGCGTCAGAATTATCGTTGTCCTTCTCATCTTCATCCACTTCCTTTGATCCGGGATCATTTTCATCAGCGACTATGTCCTCATTGTCATTGGAATCATCATTTAAATCTTCTACAATTTCTTTATTTTGACTCCCTTCATCCTCGTTTCCTGGAGAATTTGCTTCCTCGCACAAATCACCCAAATCCTCAGTTTCTGCATCGTCGTAACTCCCATTGACACCATTTGCAATTATTTTGTCATCCAAATCTAAAAGAAAATTCATTTATTACTTTCAATTCCTTTATAATTCAATTACATTTTGCTAATTGTAGAATTTATTTTGTTTACATAATTTATATTATATTTGTTAATATAATATATTATATGTATAATATACTATATTTATAATATACTATATTTATAATATACTATATTTATAATATACTATATTTATAATATAGTATATTTATAATATTTATATTTATATAATTTATCATTCATTTGCATTGTTTTAAAAATAATTTTTCTTTTTCTCTTTCTGTTCTTCTACAAATAAAATAAAATCAATAAACTAGATTCTAAACTTTCGAGCTAAGAGAGTTCTCTGAGAGATCATTGCAAAAAATTAATAAGCGTTAATAATAACTCTATTCTAATTGAAGATTATTGATTTGTGAAAGTGGGACACTCAATGGAAAAAATCAGCAATTAATCAAAATATCGAGTGTGGAATTATTTTTTAAAAATAAAAATCGATTCGACTGGTTTGAGAAATAAAACACGGACACGTTTTAAATGTAATAGTAGTAGTAGTACTCTTTTCACTAGGAACAAAATGGCGCTCAGTTTCATGCATTGACCAATCAGAGAACTCGGTTTCACTGGAAATCTTCAAGCACCACTTAACAGTGTACTTTATTCGTTAATTATTTAAAAAATACTATTTCCAAGTTAAAATAATCAATTTATTATAAATTTGCATATTGAGACTCAACGGAATTGAAATTTTTTCTACTTTTCGTACATTTTATTTAATTTTTTATCAACTGCTTCCTAATATTTTTAATATTCTTTTCTTTTAATAAAACAATCGAAAAGAAATGTATTTTAATCATTTAAAACATTTAAACTTTTAATCGTTTAAAACGTTTAAACTTTAAATCATTTAAAACATTTGAACTTTTAAACATTTAAAATTTTATCTCTAATGATTTAAAACCAAAAATTATCTTTAATCATTCAAAACCAAAATTTATCTTTACATTGATTCAATTCAATAAAAATGTATCCTCAGATTTTATAATCTTTCTTATTTAATCAAATCATTACGAAGTAATATTGAAAATTAATATTTCTTGTCGTTATTTGGTAATAAATCTTGTGAAAACAATAAGTTTATTTCTATTCTTCGACAAATTGGCGTTTCGACGCCAAAGTGGTTAAAGTAAATATGAAATTTAAATTAAACAAACAATAATGTACAAATCAGGTTAGTAACAATTTATCAAAATCATTACAGAACCTTTTCATTTCTATTTCAATACTTTCTCAAATCTTTCTTAATAAATATTTTATTAAATACCTTCTTAAATACTTTCTCAAATCTTTCTTAATAAATACTTTTTTAAATACCTTCTTAAATACTTTCTCAAATCTTTCTTAATAAATATTTTTTTAAATACCTTCTTAAATACTTTCTTTTCTTAATAAATTAAATTAAAAGCTCGATTCAAATTTTGAGTTTTACTTTCTTTCATCCTAAGAATTTTTATTCTGTAATTATCAAATCCATTATGTTATTTATGTTATGTGGACAAAACATAAAGTTCTTTTAGAAAAAACCTCACGTACTTTTTCAATTACAAAAACTACAACATTAAATATCTGATAGCAAATTTAATGACAATCAATATTTGTCATTGACAAGAAAGTTTGAAAAGATAATGAAAAAATGTAAATAGATAAATTTTGTAAAACAAATTTTTGTCTATCTTGTCTTTTTTTAATAGTTTACACATTCAAAATGGATATTTTTCCTTTAGTCAGAAATAGATAAAAAACATTAAGAAATAAAGAAATATTGTAAATGTAAGAACATGTTCTTGTAAGAAAAGAAAATTAAAAAAAAGAAAAGAAAAATAGAGAAACAAAATAGAATCAAAGAAAATTCTGTTAACTTTAATTATGAAATTAAACTGCAATTTTGAATTACAACTTTTAACTACAAAAGGCCTGATAAACACAAAACATGTTTCAAGAAAATCGATTTAATTTTGAAATACGAAAATCTAAAAATTTGATAAACCAGTTACTGTTTTTGTGTACAAATCAAGAATTAAAACATAAAAACAGCCTCCGAAACGTCGTTATAAAAAGAAGACCTGTTCTTTTTTAATACCTTGTCTTCCAAAATCGACCAAATCTATTTAATACTAAAACATAAATGAATCAAAGTAATAAAGTAAGCCATAGAATTAGCGCTATTTTGAAAATTTGAATCTATAAACAATCGACTATTGCAAAATTCGCTTTTAATTTTCATAAAAAGTCACTCTGGCAAAAAACAGACAAAAACAAAAAACTGCTAACACTCCTCCAATTAAAATTTGTGTAACCTTTTGATTTGTTTTGATAAGCATTACAAACACGTGCCTCTAAAATGGACAAAGTAACTAAAAATTCGATTAAATTAATATTAAAAATAACTATTGATTATCAAAAAATCATCACAAGCTTATCAATAACACAAAGTGGATATTTAAAGAAACTCAACTGAACTTTGCCGATAAATGACAAACAACCGAGACAGGCAACAAGTAAGAGCTGAAATAGCGTTACTAGAAAAGTGAATGATACCTTTTGTAATTGTGTCAGCATCGTCCTGACATGGGTCCTTGACCAGGGGATCTTCCAACGTGCCTTCCATGGGGGTCACCTCTGTTTGACAGATCTAGCCAAGAAGAAAAGAAAATTTGTAAGAAGCCGTAGAATTATGAGAAAAATATGTTTCTACATCTGTTACAATAATAATGTTGCATCGTCATATCATAATCGGAGGGGGGTTGAAGATGTTCGGGCTAGAATTTTTCAAAATGGCGCACTGTGAGTTCCGCACTACCCGGATCGGTTGGGCGCGCGTTGCTCATAACCAAAAAATTCACCTCGGCACCAGGAGATTTCGAGGCTCAAACATTTCTAACGACACTTAAAACACAATTTTTGTAAGATTGATGATCAACTTGAAATTGGACACTTGCGAATGTTGCAAGAAGATCCATGCGGCTAATTTTTTTCTTTTTTTTAATGTGCGCATGCAAGCAGCAGTTGCTGAGAAAAAAGGGCGGAAAAATCGTCCTGGTGAAAAAGCGTCGATCCGGCGTCGTTTTATCACTAGAAAACACACTCAACAATAATCACCTGCTCTTACCAGCCACCGCGTCCGAGAGGAGAGCTAGTCAGCCCTCTGCGTGCACCTCTCCTCAACCTTCTCAACCTACAACCTACACCTACCGCCACACATAGAAGCGTACTTCGGACGTCACCGACGGCAACTGAACCTCTTCACACAAGCGCAAACAACGCGTGCACACAGCCGACACAAACGCGGATACACACACACAATCACTTATAATCACACACACTTACTCATAGTCACAAATCCTCACTCATAGTCACAGACACTCGGACATAAAGAGATACACTCACATCTAAACAGATACTCTCACATTTAAACAGACACACTCACATTTAAACAGACACACTCACATCTAAACAGATATACTCACATCTATACAGATACACTCACACATAAACATATTCACTGACACATAACGTTTCTACACTCACAAACAATCATATACAGTCACTCGCAATCACACATGTTCACTCAGAACCATGTACATTTAATCAGAATTACCCACACACTCGCTAAAAGTCACAAACATTGAAACAACGCATACAACTTTAATATAACATCCATACATTTAAAGCCACATGTACACTTAAAATCATTTGCATCTTTACAAATTACACATACAAATTTCTTTAAAAATCACTCTTCTTTTTGAAAATCACTCTTCTTTTTGAAAATCACTTTTCTTTTTGAAAAATTACTCTTCTCTTTGAAAAACCACTCATCTTTTTGAAAAATCACTCTTCTTGTTCAAAAATCACTCTTCTCTTTGAAAAATCACTCTTCTTTTTGAAAATCACTCATCGCTTTGAAAATCCATTTTCTTTAAATCACACATCTTTGAGAATCTCAAATATTTTCGAACGAAAAGAAAGAAAGAAAGAACCATTTCTTTGAAAATCACAAACATCTTTAAAAACCTTTTTCTTAAAAGCCACACATGCCGTTGACGCACACTGAAATTTCACACAAAAATGAGAATGTTACTACCTGAAAAACTAACTTAAAAGCACAAATCAATAGCACATTTCCATAAAAAGAAAAGCTAAAGAATTTCCAATTTCAGCTGAACATTCCGGTTCCTCTTTAATAATACAAAAAGTACCATTTCCATTTTACATAAGTATTGCACGCTTCTGGATTTCCTGATCAGTGATCGGGGCAGCATAACCTCTAAAATCGTTGAGCAACGAGTGTTTTAAGGATCGCGTGGCACGTCTAGCACGAGTGAACACATGAGCTTTTGAAGCCTCTGCCGAAGCATTTCAACGATTGAGCATCCTTAATCTTTTGATCCTTGTGGATTGAAAACTATCGTAAGTAGGTTTTGAGAGCTAGCTTCTTCAAGACAAGAATAAGTAGTTTTGACAGAATCGGGAACACGCACCTGCACCCTAGCTTCCTTGCTCAAAGGATCCTCAGGATTAGAAACATTTGTGTAAATTGTGTGTGTTGCTGATGCTGGAAGTGATTAGCACGTTGATGACTTGGGATATTGGAGAGAAAAGTGGAAGTCGCGCACTGATGCACTGGGGAACCTGAATCTCATCGCCCGGAGAAGGTTCATCGCCGAAAATCCTACGACAGAGGGCAGTTACGGCGTCATGAACAAGAAATGTTAAAAAAAAAGTTTAGTCCAGGGCCGTATTGTTGCTCTCTTTTCCAAAAGGAAGGAGCCAATGTTCTTTTCCTCGAGGGTGCCTTGTCAAGTTGAAAGAGCTTTCTCACGATTTCTCTGAATTCTAAACTTCTGCCTGCATCTCGGCTCCTGGATAGTAACGGTTTCTAGGTCCAGCATTTCCTATTTTTCCATTTGTAGCTTGAGCGACTGTAATACTTGATCTTTAGATATTGATACCTTTTGTTTAGTTACTCATTATCTTCCTTTTTCTTTAAATTAATTTTTAATTGTCTTATTCATTCTTTATCGTTACTATAGTAATTATCTTCATGTTGATATTTTCTCCATTTGGACACTGCATTTATGTCAATATTTGTATTCTATCAAATATTGTTATTATGCATGATCATTTTTATCGAAACATTTTGTCCATTTAATTATTTTCTCTATATTCGCTTTTTAATTATTTTCTCTATATTCGCTTTTTAATTATTTTCTCTATATTCACTTTTTAATTATTTTCTCTATATTCACTTTTTAATTATTTTCTCTATTCACTTTTTAATTATTTTCTCTATATTCATTTTTTAATTATCTTCTCTATATTCACTTTTTTATATTATCGTCATTCCAATCGTTAAGTAACATCTTCGATTTTTTTATCTATTTGTGCTGAGATTTAAAAAATAATTATCAATGTTAGAATATTCAAAATTTCGAAAAATGTAGTAGCAATAGAAAAATGTAGTTAACTTTGTAAAAATAAATTTTCCATCATATTTAAAGTTGCAAATGCATATTTACTTGATTTCCTGATATTCCTAAATTAGAATCCGATTATGTTAAAATTCAATTATTGATTTTAAGCTAGAATTTATAGCGATGTTATAATTGTAACGCGTTTTTAATTTTATAATCACAATCCACATCATGTGCATTATTAATCACATTTGTGTAATTTCACTTGACCCGTTTAAATATCTAAAACTAAATAATAAGAAATGTTAATATCACAGATAATTGCATATTTTTCTATAAAATGAAAATTAACGAGACAGACTGCATTGTTATAATTAAACTACTTTCTAGCTGAAAGTTTGCTCTGACAGTTTTACTTTGCGTTTGACTTAGATAAAATAAACCAAAATAAACACGTGTTTTTAGTGCTCAGTTAACCCTTTTCTTTTTATCTCAAAGCAATTATCATCTCCAAACAAATAACAATTTAATACTGTACAAGAATAACAAAAAAACAATGCTTCACTATAAGGAAACAAAAAGTAGAAAAAAGTGCTTAAAAACAAAATACAAAATGAATACAAATCAAAAAATATTTTTGAAAAATTAGAAACCATCAAAATAATAGATAACCACAAAAAATAGAAAAGCAAATATTACAAAAGCGAATATTAGGAAAACAATTAGAAAAACAATTACAAAACCAAATATTACAAAACGGAGCAAATATTACACAAAAGAGGTTAATAGTTAAAAATACAAAAAAAAGGTTAGAAAAAGAAAGAAAACTCGAGAAACGGAAAAAGAGGAAACGAAACAGGGAAAAAATGCGACAAATGAAGAATCACGGCAAAAAAAGGTATAAAAGAAATTATCCGAAAGTCTAGAAGAAAAAATGAGCTGGAAAAACGCGTTTGAATTAAAAGTCGTTACAATCGGGCTGAAATGTCAAATTGTTGACATTTGGTGGTCTAAAAATTGAGAAAATCTCTATTGAGTAAATTGCAATTTATAACTGTTCCATTCGGCCATTGCCGTTATTCCTTACGTTTATCTATCCGCTACACGGCCTTCGGCAACGTTTCATGCGAGCTCCAACTCTTGATCACAAAATCCCCGCAAAGATCCTTCATCCAAGATTCCCGCGAGAATCACTGGCGCCTTTGAATTTTGCCGCGAAAGCACATGAAGCACGTGCTCGAATTGAAAACAGTCAATCGAGACATTACTGCTTTTAAAAGATGGGACGACAATTTTGTAAAATAGGATAAAAGCACGAAAATGCTTGCAACGAGTTCGGGGTACTGTTTTGTGAAAAGCAGTGGTGATGACGACGCCCGGGGTGAGGGGTGGCGGTGGTAGGAGGCGGAAGAGCGTCAGGAGAAGGGAGGAGAGAGAAGCACAAGGTGCCCTGTACAAAAGTTACAGCCCTGTACAATTGTGCACTATCACAAAATCTGAAATGGAAAAATGGCTGAGAATTAAAAATTAAATGATGAATGAAAGCCCTTTGGATGAGAGTAATGTGATAATGATACCGCTGATTTTTAATGATGAGATTGCTTACATTGTCGAACAGTCGAACAGCTGCGGCTGTCCGTCCGAACGTGATTATCCCGCCGTCCAAGAGGCCCGACGAGATTGTCTTGCAACACGCGTTTTTCACAATGCCGCTTTATTTACATACACTAGTTGTTGGTTATCACTAAAAAACACACGTGAGACATTCAAGAATTGCACGATAACTCGTGAATTGTTTTTACATCGAGATTATTTAGCTATATTTTATGTTTATTTGGGCATCGACGTCACGGATTCACCTCGTTCCGTCGTCGCTCGCGCAAACTGCCAAAATGGCGTCCATGATCACGTGACAGTAAAAATTTAATGACGTACTCAAGCAATATTAAAAAGAGAGCGAAATATTTCTCTTGTTAATTCTCAGAATTTTAAATAACGAAATATTACGGGAAATTTCACTCGTGTTGCTTTTTTTCGTCAATTTAATTTTAATGTAATGGCAATTTTCACTTGATGATTTTCAAATTTTAGCGGTTTTAAATACAGACTAGCTGTCGAGCCCGCCTTCGGCGGGCGTCTCAGCTAGTCCGCGATCCAAAGTGCTGGTAGGCAAAGTATTTTTTTACCCATTACCATGGGTAAGAA
>WNHD01000189.1:0-41712 GCA_011057455.1 Ganaspis sp. Gsp50 | reverse complement strand
TATATTCTATTTATTATTTTTATATTGTATTTATTATTTGTATATTACATTTATTGTTTGTATATTCTATTTATTATTTTTATATTGTATTTGTTATTTGTATATTACATTTATTGTTTGTATATTCTATTTATTATTTTTATATTGTATTTATTATTTGTATATTACATTTATTGTTTGTATATTCTATTTATTATTTGTATATTACATTTATTATTTTTCTATTCTATTTATAATTTTTATCAGAGTTTTTATATTCTATTTATTTTTTTAATTCAATTCGTCCAGGTGGATAAATTCATCAGTTTTGTGTCCCAGTGTGGTACAAATCGAGTACACAAAACTCGGGAACTTGCAGCTAGAGCTTTAGTGTCATTATTGACAGAGAACAACATCTGCGAGATACTGGAATTTTTAATAAAAAATATAATTGACGCTGAAGAGAATTTGAATGCTCTACATGGATACATGTTGCAGGTAATTTGTATTTTTTATGGATGAATTTTTTTAGATTCCAAATTCTTTTTTTAGATTCTAAATTCTTTTTTTATATTTTAAAGTATTTTTTTAGATTTCAAAGTTTTTTGTTTAAATAATCTTGTATGCTTTTTTGTGATTTCAGCTTCATGAGATAATATGTGTTTTTCAATTATCTAAAGACATTGTGACGAAAACTAATTTCTATGATTTTTTAATTATCATGGAATGCAATATTCTACGAAGTTTGGAAAAAGAAAGCAAAAGATCAGCTTGTTTTCCCGCAGCTGCTTGTTTTGTTAATATTTTGTCTGAGTTTCAAAAACAGGCTTCGATTAGGTAATTCTAAATTAATTGAATTTGTTTTATATCACAAGAGTGAATGGAATACTAAGCTTTAGTTAATTTAGTTAATTGAGATTTTTTTTGGCGAAAAAGGTTGAAAATGTGTAATAACTATATTCTTTTTGGTCATGAGGGTGTACGCCACCTTAATTTAGTTAATTAAATTAATAAAGTTAATTTAGTTAATTAAATTAATACAGTTAATTTTAGTTAATTAAATTAATAAAGTTAATTTGGTTAATTAAACTAATAAAGTTAATTTAATGTAACTTTATTTTATTGTAAATAAGCAATTTAATTAATTATGTTAAAAATCATGTTAATCTTTAAAAAAGTTTAAATCATTGACTTTTCTAGGTGGTTATTTGAAGAGCAACTTTTGGAAAACATTATAATGAGATTGAAAATGCATTTAGCGAATCGAAAATTATTAAAAAAGAAGCCAGGAAAAGAGTTTTACGAAACAATGGTTATGAATTTTGTTATAGCCTGTGTGACAAACTCCTTCTCCAGAGAATTATTAAACAATAATAATGATTTTTGGCTATTTCTTTTGACCCATGTAAACGAGAATGTCCAGATAAAAGCCTGGAAAAATGTTTTTTCTGTAATAGAAAAAACGAGCAATAAAACATTACTTGATCAAGCTACATTTGTAGCTTTTAATACAAAATTCGAAACCATTGATAATGTGGAAGTTCAAGATGCAATTTATGAATTTTTGTATCTAAATTTATCACATTTGCAAAATTCAAACGTTGATAACATGATTGTAAATAATGATTTGTCGAAATCAGAAACAATTCGTCAATTTTGTACAGATATTGGAAAATTCCTGACGATTCAAATGCAAAAAGACTATTTTTACGAAAGAGGCATTTTTCTCCAGTTGATTGAGAAAATGTTTGCTTGTTTTTCTTCAGTATCGAAGGTATTGAGTTATTTTTTATCATGCTATTTTAAATTTTTTTTAAGTAGGTTTTATTAAATTTATTATTATTTATTATTTGATTTATTATTTATTTTATTTAATATTATTTATTATTTTATTTAATATTACTTTAAAATAATGTTTAATTTCAGGAAAATTCCACAAGCCCTATGAATAGAAATGATGTTTATAAATTAATTGTTGACAATTCCTGGATGTGTTCTGCAGATTTAGATTGTCGAATAGGAATTGCAAAAAATCTCTACGATCTTTATGTCGAGTCTGTGGATACCGAAAGTTGTAAGTTTTGTTTATGCAGAAAATTATTCTTTCTTTTAATAAATACACAATAATATTCTTTTAATAAATATATTAAGTTTTTGTTAAAGAAATACTAGTTAGAAATAATTTTTAATCCTTTTAGATTTAGTTCTGAATTGGTGGACCACATTATTGCATTTATTATTAGATGATAATATGATTGTTCGACAATATGCATCCACCGTAATCTGTGATATAAAACCCAAGACGAAATTGGGATGCCATTCTCAAATTATGCGAATATTTTTCGACAAGTTTTTTAATATCATTGGAAGTAAGAATCCAGCCGTTGGTCTTGCGGCTCTTATTTGTTGGAGCATCACTTTAATGAATGACGAAGAGCTGGAAATGGATGAAACAGAAGTTTTCAATAAATCAAATATTTACGAATACTTCGAACCTTTGGGGATATCCATAAAATGCAGTGAATGTGTACAGTTAATTATGCAGCAATTTGACACTGATGAAATAATTCCAGATGATGTGAGAAATTGGTTGAGTGAAAGATTAAACTTAGAATTGTGTAATGTGTCTACGTTCAAAGATTTTATTCTTAATTGTAAAAACAGTATACCTTCTTTAGAAGGGAATTTGAATGATATTTTAGATCCTTTTTGTAAATCCAAGTTGATACAACACGTTGGTTATGAAAAGCTTTGTCAACAATTCTCAAAAGTATGCTAAAGGTTTTAAGTTATTTATTAACAAACTGTAATACAATTTTTTAAAAAATCAGATGTAATTTTTTAAAAAATCAGATGTAATTTTTTAAAAAATCAAGTGTAATTTTTTATAAATTCAAAGAAACATTCAACATCAAATACATTTATTTGTTTATCTTTCGCTCATAATCATCAGGATTATCTGTAAGGAAAATGTGTTTAGCTTCAGCATTTGAGATATCAATTTTCTCTGTCCTTGCAGCACCAATGTTTACAATTGATCTAAAAGTGCGAGGTTCCCAGGCTGCCAATTCAGTTAAAGTTTTTCGATTTAAGAGGACATCATATTTCTGTAAACTGTCTATTAATTCATTAGAAGAAACGTTTTGTTCTTTACAACCTGCTTTTAAGCGCGCATTCCAAAGCTAAAAAATAAAAAACACAGATTACAAAAGTGAAATTATAGATTTTAATCTAAAATATTTTAGGAAAGATTTTTTATATTTTTGCTTCCTCATAGGCAAGCCTTGTTTTTCTTATTATTCAGTTTCATAAAGAATATTTTCTTCTTTTGTTTGGAAACAATTCCAATGCTGATACACGTTCAAATGAAGTTTTCAATTTTTGTTTCTTACCTGGTGAAAATCCCTTTTTTTTAAAGTTCGTCCTATTGTCGCGTATTGTAAAGATCTATGAACAGCTCGAACAGCTAGACTGTAACAATTTCTTGCTCGACCTTTAAAGTGCTGAAAAACAATTATAATATATAAATGTTGCTAAATTCATTAAGATTATTTCAATTCATTAAGATTCATTTAATTCATTAAGATATTGTTAAATTTATTTCAATAAATTGAGAAATTGAGTATTTAGTTGTTCATTATTAAGCCGCCGATTATTAATAACGAAGAAAAGTAATTATTACTTAATAATAAGGAAGAACTGATTGATTATAAATGTCTAGATTGTTTAACAAGTCATATTATAGATTTAGGAAACATTTATTTTACATACACTTTATTTAGAAATAAAGAGAAACAAAATAATTATAAAATTAGTTGATCATTTAGTAGAGTATTAGTATTTACAAATTAATAAATTTTTATTTATTTTCGTTAATACATTATTAAGCAGTTAAGTCATAATTAGCTACTTTTTAAGTAATGATAGGCATTAAATCTTTTACTATTGTGAAGAAATTAAGTTGTAAACCATGTGTTCAGTAAAATTGTACTTTTACTAAAATCAGTTGAATATAAACACTTACTGCAGCAAGTTTAAATATTTTTCTTTTTCGCCAGAATTCGTCAGGTCCTCTGCATCTTCCAAGCAATTGTAAAGTTTTAAAAACCATTATAATATGTTTTATTTACAAATTCTTGTTCATATAAGTTCTTTATAAATCACGAAAGGTTATGTGATAAATCAGCTGATCGCTGGACCGATATACGTAAATTACGTATAGGTAAAATAAAAACACGCGTAAAAAGGTTGTTGTCTGCTATAGTGTTTTGCCAGTGCTTAAATTTTTGAATTGAATATATTAAAAATAAGTTGTTAGAATGGCTTATGACTTAAAAAATGAAAAAGATGTTCAGCTTTTTCTTAAAAATCTTTACACTGAATACAGTTTTGGCTGTTATAGTGAAAAAAATCCAGAAGGTAAATCGAAAAGGAGAGATATAACCTCTTTTTAATTATTTAAATTTGTTTTATAAGTGTTTATAAGTTATTTCATTATTCTATTCAGTGTGTCATCTGTTTGGAGAGTATCATGATGCAATAAAAAGGGACTTCACAAAAGCTGCAGAAATATACAAAAATAATTGTGATAATTTTAATTTCGGAAGGAGTTGCAGCCAGTACGCACGTTATAACACATTAGGTAAGTTGCGTAAATTGTAGTTTACCCACTTTTACGACAGAGTTCAAAATTTAGCGGCTAAATTCAAACAAATAAAAAGTATTTGTATAGTTTTTATAAACTACTTATTTTATCTGCATTTATTTATTTTATCTGCATTTATTTATTTTATCTGCATCTATTTATTTTATCTGCATCTATTTATTTTATCTATATCTATTTATTTTATCTATATCCATTTATTTTATCTATATTTATTTTATCTATATCCATTTATTTTATCTATATCTATTTATTTTAATTCGCTTTTTATTTAGGCGTATTTATTTACATTTAACTTTTCAAATTTTAAAACAAGTTAAAAATTGTAAATATAGTAAAAAGAAGTTTAAAAATAATAAATAATTTTTTAATTACAATAAAACTTGTTTTGAAAATTTAAAAAATCAGGGTAGATTCCCTTTTAACATATTTTAAACAATTTTTACAAAATTTCTGTTTTAAAACTGTTTTCTAAAAATAAATGTTGTTTTAAAAAACAACTGAAAATGTAAATATTTATTTTGTAAAATGAAAAAGCATTAAATATATTGTTTAAACTGTTAATTTAATTTAAAAAACGTAATTTATATAAAAATTGAAATGAAATACTATTCATTTATACAAAAATTGAAATAAAATACTATTCATTTATATAAAAATTGAAATAAAATACTATTAATTTATATAAAAATTGAAATAAAATACTATTAATTTATATAAAAATTGAAATAAAATACTATTAATTTATATAAAAATTAAAATAAAATACTGTTAATCTTTATTGAATATTAATTATAAAAATTAGGAAATTAAAAAACAATCGGCATTTTTTACAAAATAAATTATTAGAAAAAATGGTTCACTTTTATGTATTTCTTTTTCTCGCGTGTTAAAAAAAAGAAAACCCTATGGGGTCTTTTTATAGTTTGGAAAACATTTGGAATAAGATATTTAAGTCATTCACACATGTAAGAAGAGAAGTAGTCTGTTAAGGGTTAAGAAACCTAGAAAACACATGTTACCTCCTCAAACTATACAGAATTAATTTTCAACGAAAAAAGTATTTTTTCAAAGTTCAGTTACCCTCAATTATTAAATTTAAATGTAATTTAATTTTAAATTTAAATGTAATTCAATGTTAAATTTAAATGTAATTTGATTTTAATTTTAATCTAATATTCCATTTAATTAAATT
Source organism: Ganaspis sp. Gsp50 (assembly GCA_011057455.1). Taxonomy (NCBI): domain Eukaryota; kingdom Metazoa; phylum Arthropoda; class Insecta; order Hymenoptera; family Figitidae; genus Ganaspis; species Ganaspis sp. Gsp50. Next base: position 35,875 of record WNHD01000189.1, on the reverse strand, counting down.
ATTCATTATCACCTAATATTTGTTTACTATTAACAACTATTTATTTCTTGCACATAAACTACGCAAAAATGTACTTTTTATTTACTTTCAACTCATAATTAAATATTTGTAATTCTCTTTCATTTCTCTCATTTTTACAATTTTACAAAATATTTTCTAGTGTTTGTAAAAAAGACTAAAGTAAATGAATCTCTTCTATCATTATTTTTTGAAAGTTCATGAATCATTTATTTGGAAATAGGCATTCAATTTACTTAAAAGCATTATAAATGTACTAGCATTAACTTTCTTTTTTCGAAATCTCAAACAAAGGATTTAACTTTTCTTTATAAATTTCTTTACAATTTAATGAAAACGTTGTTTACAAAAATGTAAAAATTTTTTTAAATTAAAAATAAGACTTTAAAAGATACAATTTTTAGATCGTACTTTTTGTTTTATTTTATTTTATTTTATTTTTTTTTTTTGGTAAGTTTCGAATTTTTCTTAACGAAAGATCTTTGGAAAAACGTGTAATTTAATGTTTTATTTTAATTTCAGGTACAGGAGTTAAGAGGAATATGAGCACAGCTTATGAGTACATGAAAAAGGGTTGCGAATTTGGAGATGGTATTGGATGTCTTTACGCTAGTTTATTGATATTTTCAAAAGATAATATTGGAGTAAATAAAGATGAAGAACTAAAGAAAGAGGGGTTTAGAATGCTAAACAAGTCCTGCCTTGAAAAGAATGAACCAAATGCTTGCTCGATATTAGGTGCAATGTGTTATACAGGCAGAACAGAAGGTGTTGAAAAGAATTTACCATTAGCTTATAAATCATTTCTAAAAGCATGTGAATCCGGAATTCCTGCCGGTTGTTTAACTGTTGCGCGAATGCTAAACTTTGGAGAAGGAATAGAACAAAATGAAGAATTGTCTGCGAGCTTTAGGGAAAAAGCAGCAGATCTTGAAAATCAAATGAAAGGTAACCAAGGATTGCAGTGGCAACAAGGAATTTAGAAATAGATTTTTTAATATTTGAAAACAGTTTTAAATTAAAATTATCTAAAATTGATTACTGAGCATTTCTTGATTTTAAAATTATGTAAAATCGATCACTGAGCATTTCTTAATTTTAAAATTATCCAAAATCGATCACTGAGCATTTCTTGATTTTAAAATTATCCAAAATCGATCACTAAGCATTTCTTAATTTTAAAATTATACAAAATCGATCACTGAGCATTTCTTGATTTTGTTTCCAATTTAAAAATAACAAATTTTTACAACATAAAAACAATGATTCCCTATGAGGAAGCAAAATGATTAAATACTTTTTTTGCAAAGATTTTGGAAAATAATTTAGTCGGTAATTTAACAAATGTTATAAAATGAATTTGCAAAGTGTCGCATTTAGATACGTCAACGTGACAACACACAATGTTATTTTTCCAGATAACTGGAAATTGTAAATATAAAATAATGTCGGAAATTATAGAGTTGTGTGCTAAATATTAGAAATGTTCAAATAGTATTTTTATATTATTTATACATATTATAAATATTATCTAGTTACATTATTTAAAGATCCGAAAAGTATGTAAATAAACTAGAATTCGAATTAAATTGCCTTTTTTCAATTTTTAAGTAGTATATTTTATAATAAGCTAAAAAAACAATTACGTTGCATGAAAGTTCTTTGTTTCAAAAACTCGTTTTTCCTTATTGAATAATAATCGCTCTGAACTTGAATACTTTTAAAATTTAAAACTATGTAGCTCAAAGCTTATTGCATATAGATAATGTTAAGAAAATTGTGTCCACTTGGATAAACGTTGTTTTTAGTTTCGCAAATTAGTCTTAAATGATGTTTAAAAAAACAAAAGAATTATTGTTAAAAAGTTGTTTAAAATTAATAATATTTGAGAAAAGGGTAGAGAGAGAAAGAGCTCGAAAAAGGGAGATAAAAAAATGATAAATATACAAAAAGTTAATAATAATGGTAAACAAATAATAATAATAATAATAATAATAATAATAATAATAAACATAAATGTAAGATTGAAAACAATGCTGTAAAAACCTTTTAAGGTGTACAAACGAATAAATAATCTATCTAATAATAATAATAATAATAATAATAATAATAATAATAATAAATAATAATGGTTACTTAAACACAACTTGAATCATAATTCAATAAGCACTTTTAAAAAAGTGTTGAAGAAATCGTGATTTGAACGTGGAAAAAGAGGATACGCAAATTGTAGACTCAATTAAGAGATATCAATTGATAAAATTATTTTAAAAGAGTTGAAAGAAATACTGTGATTATCTTCAGCAGTCCCTCCTTTCCTTTTTATTAATCCCTCTCTTGGTTTGATGAAAGTCCCCTCCAGTTGGCCATTCACTGACCACCTTCTAGCTTTTTAAAACTTGATCATTGATCATTTGTCACGGATCACAGCAACCATGAGGTGTTATCAGTATATCGCGGCTTCAATCGGCTTACTAGCTTTATTTCAAACCGTGAGTAATTTTAATTTTATTGTACTTGTACTGTTTCCCTTCACTGCAGAGTTCAAACCCTTTCTTTCTTTTAATAAATAACAGTCTTTCAATAATGAAACACAAACGAATTTTCAATTATTAAAAATACAAACGAATTTTCAATAAAAATAGAAATGAATTTTCAATTATTAAAAATACAAACGAATTTTCAGTAATAAAAATAGAAACGAATTTTCAATAAAAATAGAAATGAATTTTCAATAATTAAGATAGAAACGATTTTTCAATAATTAAAAATGAACAAGTTATCATCAACATAATAATCGATAGTATTGAATAATAAAAAAAGCATATATTGAACGAATAAAAATCTTGCTTTTATTAAGAAATAAAAATCTTGCTTTTATTAAGAAATAAAAATTGTTAAAATTTTGACTTTGTAGAGTCATGAGTTTTGTTTTCGTTAAAAGAAACTCTGGAATTTTCTATGAAATAAAAAACTTATTGATTAAAACATTTGTAAAATAATCTTAATATCAATCTTGATAATAATACTGATAATAACTGTTGTTACAATCGTTGTTCATTTTTAGTTATTTTCGTTTGATTACTGTTATTTGATTAATGAGATTAATAATAATAATAATAATTTATACTTCATTTACGATAATAATTATAATACAGGAAGAAATAATTAAATAATTTAGAAATAAAAGTGATTTTATTTTATTTTATTTTATTTTATTTTATTTAGTAATCTAAACTGGCAATGCCCTTTTGTAATGTAATTTTATTTTTATTTAAAGATACATTTTGATAAAATAAAAATATGTTTTATATTTAAAGATAAAAAAATAGATAAAAAAATCTTTCTCTTCTAAAAAGAAAAAATTCTTTTTGATAATGAACAAATTTTAATGGAAATATTCTTATTTCTTGTTCTTATTTTAATATTCCTGTTTGCTACAATTTTGATAATTTTGCTTCTAGTTCGCTGATGGAAAAACAATCATAAATGTGGATATCTATTACGAAAGTCTATGTTCAGACAGCAAGAGATTTATGGAAAATCAACTTGTTCCAAGTTACCCTCATTTAAGAGACCATCTTTCTGTCAACTTCATTCCTTTCGGAAAAGCATCGGTTATTATTACAATTTACAAAATGTTTAAATTAACTTTTTATAAAAATATAATATTTTAAATTGTCATCAATTGTGATGAATTGGGAGTCAATTGTTATTTAAAGTCAATTGTTATTTAAAATCGATTGTTACTTAAAGTCAATTGTTATTTAAAATCAATTGTTATTTAAAGTCAATTGTTATTTAAAATCAATTGTTACTTAAAGTCAATTGTTACTTAAAGTCAATTGTTATTTAAAGTCAAGTGTTACTTAAAGTCAATTATTATAAATTAGAAGTAAATTATAAACTAAAAATCAATTACTATAAATTAAAAGTCAATTATCATGCAGTGTAACTTTAAAAATGTGTACCAACGGACATTTCTAGTACTGGAAAACTGACGGTCCTTGGCAGTTCAAATGTCAACATGGTTCATCTGAATGCAGAGGAAATAAAGCTCAAGCGTGTGCTATTCATGAAATTAAAAATCATGTAAGCAACTTAAAAGAACAACAACAAAGGTTGGTGGATCTTGTTGGATGTGTAATGACTAGTCAAATTGCAGATATTGCTGTTCTTCAGGTATTTATTCATTTCTATTTCAAATTTATTCCATTAATTATTAATTACATGATTATTGTATTTATTGTAAAAAACCAAGTTGCACAACAAGCAAATAATATCTCAATAATATAAAAACGAAAAAACCTCGCATTTTGTTTTCGCCTTAAAAAACTTGATTTTTCGCATTACGAGAAATGTTCTGCTTATTTGTGCTTAAAAAACTCAATTTATTGTACATAAATATTTTATAGTTTAATTAATAATATTTTATAGTCTAAGTAAACTATAGTCTAAATTTAAAATAACGATCTGTAATTTGTAATCTACTTTAATTTAATTTTAATGTTTTTGAACAAAAATTTTAATTCTAATTAATGTTTTTAATCAAATTTAATTCTAATTGATGTTTTTAATCAAATTTAATTTTAATTGATGTTTTTAATCAAATTTAATTTTAATTCTAATTAATGTTTTTAATCAAATTCAATTCTAATTCTAATTTAATTTTAATTGCAAAGTTGTAATTTGCAACTCTAAAATATAAATCTGAAACTTTCAAAAAATTGACTCAACATTTTTTCAAACAATACATTTTTCATACAAAATTTAAGAACTTTTATTGTATTGTTTTGTATTAAAATAATGAAATTTCACGTTACACGTGAATCAAAATTATTTTGTATCATATATATTCGATTACAAATTATACAATTATAGTTAATACATTATTCTTTTATTTCAAAATTGCGCATTTTTTCACGTATAAATTTCATTTTCATATTTTTTGTTCCAAAGATTTCTTTTTATATTTTCAAATAGTATTATTTGATATATAGTTATTTCAAATACCTCACGCAAAACTGATACGATGGTAAAATATTTATAACATTGATAATGATTATAAGATAATTGTAGAACAAATTAAATTAAAATGTAAAACAAATTAAATTAAAATGTAAAACAAATTAAATTAAAATGTAAAACAAATTAAATTAAAATGTAAAACAAATTTTCAAATTGTCTTTCTTTATTTGCAACTTTTATGTTTAAAACTAAAGTTGCTTTCGTATTGCTAGTGTGCTGGAGAAATTGGTCTCGGAGATGATTTAAAGAAGCGCATCAACGACTGTATAATAAGTAGAAATGGTGATGATCTTTTGGTAGAACATGGAAAGAAAACGGAATCCTTAAGACCTAAGTTATCATTTGTACCAACAATAGTGATTAATGATGTGAGTATAATTTTTAAAACCTAAAACAGAGCTTCCTCTTGAGTAAGCAAAAATAATTAAAATAAAAAAAAATCGCTGTTTTTACACTACTAAGAATACACTTTTCTTATCTTATTTTTATCTTCGCATCAAAAGTTTTGAAAGTTGAAAGTCTGCAAGATTCTCGTAAAATGTATTAACAGTAAATAATTAAAGTAAGTGGCGCTTCAGAGATTTTCCTTTCACTTACATAAAGTAACAGTTTCTTGAGTAAATTTGTTTCCCTGAGAGCAAAATTCTTTTTAATTTGCACATTGTCTTTGATTTAAATTGAAATTTTTTTATAAACCAGTAATTTTAGGCAGCAAATTTAAAACAAGCTTTAATAAAAAGATCGCACATTTTTAATACACTCTCATTATTGATGAGAATGTAAAAAAATATATATTTTACTGCAAAATTTAAATCAAACGTATCAGGAATTGAAATAATTTAGCAAGTTTTAATTAATTTTTAATTTTAAACTTTTAAACTTTTAAACTTTTAAAGATTATTTAAAGATTTTTAATTTTTTAGCAAGTTTTAATTTTAAACTTGTTAAATTTATATTAAAACTTGCTAAATTGATATTAAAACTTGCTAAATTATTTATATCTAAAAAGTTTAAATGTGCAGAAAAAAATATAAAAAAGGATGCAAGTTAGAAGAGAATCTAGAAGTGAATCAAAAGATGTAAAAGAATCTAATTTTGACGTAAGACCTCGTCACTAATGTGCAATTTTGTTTTAGGTTTATTCCGCAGAAAACCAAGCTGCAGCATTGAGAGATTTCAGTAAATTGATCTGCTCGCTTATTCCGATTGGTGAAAAACCTCCACACTGCAAGGCTAACTACTAACAGAAAAGGAGATACTGGATCATCAAAAGATTGGTGGCGGTAAATCAAATTGAAAAAATTCTCTCTCTTAGTCATTATTCAAGGTCTATTCATATTCATTCGCTACAAAACTTATAATTCTATATGTACAAAAATAAAGTCATCATTTATCACGTATTGACTTATAGTAATGTTCACTCAGTATCAAAATATCAATTACAGTACATAACTAAATAAAATCTTCCATAAAAGAGAATATAATAATAATTGGCAAATAATTCTATTGCAAAATATATCTTTCATTCGTTTCAACATTCTTTTCATATCGCAGAGACATTTGTAAAATTGAACTTTGGTCCAGTTTGTTGAGATCACGATTTGTAAATTTTCAGCTAGACGTTTTCAAGTATTTTAACCTGCGATAAAAACTGATTCCTCGAAATTCGTCAGTTCAAAAAACTGCTGATCCAAGTCTGAATCGAGCTCTTGAAAGTTTTCGTAATCTGCAAAGATAAAAAGGATTTAATTAATTAAAACATTCCAGAAATTGCGAATTTGTGTTGTCAACAGTGTATTGAAATTTAGGTCAACATTTTTCGTTTGTTGTAATATAATTTTTGATTATTCAAAATTTGTAAAGAATATATAAAATTTGTCATGAATATATAAAATTTGTCATGAATATATAAAATTTGTCATGAATATATAAAATTTGTAATGAATATATAAAATTTGTAATGAAATTTTACAAATTTCAATTTTACATTACAAATTTTGAATAATCAAAAATTATATAAAATACGAATAAACGCGCGTTTATTCGCATTTAAATTTGTGATTACCTAGTTCATGAGTTATTTAATAAATTGAAAATTGTGAAAAATAGTTGCTACATTAGTTATTTATTAAGGACTTTATTTTATTTGAAATCTAGTTTATAAGTTATTTCGTATGTAAGTTTCTATTTTATTTGAAATCTAGTTTATAAGTTATTTTGTATGTAAGTTTCTATTTCATTTCTAGTTTATTATTTCTAGTTTATTTATTTTCTAGTTTATTTATTTTCTAGTTTATTTATTTTCTAGTTTACTTATTTTCTAATTTATTTATTTTCTAGTTTATTTATTTTCTAGTTTATTTATTTTCTAGTTTATTTATTTTCTAGTTTATAAGTTATTTCGTATGTAAGTTTTTACTTTATCGAATCGAATATATAAATTATTTAGTAAGTTCGGAAAAGTAAATTTGATATTAAGTCGAGGCGATGGAATGCAAGGGATGGAAAGAAATAATTTTGAAATGAGAAAAAATGAAGGGGATCTCTGGTTTGTTATGCGTTTTATAATCGATTGTGCATGATGTAAAGGAGTATAAAAATGGATCGAGTACGTGCGATGCACGTGTCACTTGCATCGGCGTGTCGCGTGCGTACGTACACGAGCAACCCAAAAAAGTAAGAATATTATTTTAAGACTCGGTGTGGGGTAAAGGCATAAAGCAACCAACCTCCTCTGAGATTCATAATGGAGGCCCAAAAGCGTGACAGTGACAGGACGGTTACACAAATTCAATAAGAAATAGATAATCTCCATTCCACTCTGCACGCTCTTTCTTAATTTATCTCTCAAAATCTTCACATTCTCCCAATATTTCTCATTTACTGAATTCAAAATTTAAACACGAAAACAAACCCTTGGATACCAAAATATACTTCTCGATATTAGTATTATTTTAACTTTTCTTTCAACTATAATTTTTTTTTAAATGAACTATAGTTTTTTTCTAATGAGCTATAGTTTTTTAATGAACTATAGTTTTTTTCTAATGAACTATAGTTTTTTTCTAATGAACTATAGTTTTTTTTCTAATAAACTATAGTTTTTTTCCAATGAACTATTTTTTTTTTCAATGAGCTATAGTTTTTTTTCCAATGAACTACATATAGTTTTTTTCTAATGAACATTTTTATGAACATTTTAGTAAACTTTTTATGTAACAATGATTTTATATAACATGTATATTATAACAATGAATTAGTTGTTAATTTCTTTCTTTAAGATTTGAAAAAGCTCTGGAAATTCATTAACGTCTACGTTTAAATTTTTCTCGAATTATATAACAAAAGGATATGCTAGAAAACTTTTCGATTTGAGATTTCAGATAAGATTGAAAGCTTTTTTAACGAAATTATTGATATGGTTAGCAGTAGTACAAAAATCGTCAAGATATCAAACTTTTATGAATATGGCTTCTTATAGAAGTGTAAAACAATAGGTGTCAAATTTCGAATAATAATTACGAATAAATTATGTATTTTCTTTTTACAGAAATGCAAAATAATAGAAAGGGATGTAGAAAAGTAAACGTAAAAATGTAATAAGAACATAACAAATGTATTAAGTAAAAAATTTGAAAAGCAGAAAATGTAAAAAGCAGAAAATGTAAAAAGAAGAAAATGTAAAAAGAAGAAAATGTAACAAGCAGACAATTTAATGAGTAGAAAATGTAATAAACAGGAAATCAAATAAGTAAAAAATGTAACAAGCAGAAAATGAATTAAGTAGAAAATGTAACAAGCAGAAAATGAATTAAGTAGAAAATGTAATAAACAGAAAATCAAATGAGTAAAAAATGTAACAAGTAGAAAATGTAACAAGCAGAAAATGAATTAAGTAGAAAATGTAATAAAAAGAAAATCAAATAAGTAAGAAATTGAACAAGTAAAAAATATAACAAGCAGAAAATGAAATAAATAGAAAATGTAATAAAAAGAAAATCAAATAAGTAAGAAATGTAACAAGTAAAAAATATAACAAGCAGAAAAAGAAATAAATAAAAAATGTAAAAAGAACGTAGAAAATGTAAAAAGAACGTAGGAAATGTAAAAAGAATGTAGGAAATGTAAAAAAACGTAGTAAATGTAAAAAAACGTAGGAAATGTAAAAAGAACGTAGGAAATGTATGAAAACAGTAATTTTTACCTGCTACATTATCGTTGTAATTGTCTTCGTTGAGAAATCGTTTGACTGATTCGTATGGTATGAATTCCTGCTGGCTATCTTCGAAGCTCAAGGACAATTCTAATTCTTCTTCTAAGATATCAGAAGCTTTTCGGATTCGATAGCTCCCACTATTGGACACCATTTGTTGATTGTTCAACCTGCAATTTTCCAAATTGATTTCTGGATGAAGTTGATTTAACGGCTCTTTAGACGGTAATCCCAGCGAAGGTTTGGAGTTTGAAGGCAAATTGGAATTTTCTGTATGGTTTTTCACATGTTTTCTTAAACTGGAAGGATCCGTGTACCGTTTTCCGCAACCGGCAACTTGACACGCATAAGGTTTCTGCAAAACAATTCATTTGTTTTCATTATATTTTAATCAACAGTTCAACGCCTTATAATAACTTTCATAAATCATTAACTACGATGATTGAATTTTCATAAAAACGGAAAAGCACTTTTATTTCGCATTTTTTGTAAAAAAGAATGGAATTACAATAAAATTGTAATGATTACAATGAAATTGTAGTGATTACAATAAAATTGTAATGATTACAATAAAATTGTAATCATTATATTAAACAGATTTATTTTTTTTTATTTCATATTTTAATATTATTATTGTAGGCATTGAAATGATCCTAATCAATTTTCAAAATATTTACCGTATCGTAATGAGTTCTCTGGTGCTTTGCACGATCGCTACTGTTGCTGAAAGCTTTTGAACATCCGCGATGCTGGCAAGCGTAAGGTCTCTCTCCAGTGTGTGATCTTTGATGAATTTTCAGATTTTCCAGTCGGGAAAATGCCTTTGTACACCCCGCAAACTAGAAAAGAAATAAGTACGATTATAGAATATATTTTATTATTAAAAATCCATAAATTAAAATTTCGTAAATTAAAACAATTGATAATCCAATCAATCAATTCTTTTTGGATTAAAAATTCGTAAATTAAAAGAATTGATAATTCAATCAGTTAATTCTTTTTGGATTAAAAATCCATAAATTAAAAATTCGTAAATTAAAAGAATTGATAATTGAATCAATCAATTCTTTTAATTTACGAATTTTTAACTTATTTATTTATTACGAATTAAAAATTCGTAGAATTTTCTTTTTTTAATCAATTAATTCGTAGAATTGATTGATTGAATTATCAATTCTTTTAATTTACGAATTTTTAATTTATGCATTTTTAATTTCCGAATTTTTTATTTATGCATTTTTAATTTCCGAATTTTTTATTTATGGCTTTTTAATTTCCCAGCTTTTAATCTACGATTATAAAATTGTGTGAATTTCGAAGTTAACGAAGTTAACGAATTTAAACGAAATGATAAAATAGAAAAGCGATAGAAAAATACTTACTGGGCACTTGTTGGGTTTTTCGCCACTGTGGACCCTCATGTGAATAAGTAATTTATACCGAGCGTTAAAAGGACGTGATCGAGGACATCCTTGCCAGAGACAAGTAAATTCGTCTTGACTGGTATTATTCGAATTATTTGAATTAGTGTGATCTTTTTCCTTTTCTCGATCCTTGTGGCTTCTTCTGCTATGAGCGTGCGAATGTGAAGATGAAGATTCGACATGTCTCCTTTCAATATGTCGAACTAGACCTTCTTGTTCCGAAAAAACACATCCACAGTCCACCCATCGGCATCGATACGAAAAATTCATGCCCTCATCAATCTGCCTGTCCGCTGCAAAAAACAAATTTTATACATTTTAGTCAAAAAAGGAAGTCCTGTATTTTATTCGCTTTTGTCAATTTCATTCTGTTTTGTTTAAATACATTTTATTTTTACAAATTTAGGTAACACGTTTAAAATGACGTTTAAAATTGTTTTAAAATATTTTCAAATCGTTTCTGAACGTTTGAATAAATATTTTAAAATATTTTCAAATCGTTTCTGAACATATAAATAAATATTTTAAAACATTTTCAAATCGTTTCTGAACGTTTGAATAAATGTTTTAAAACATTTTCAAATTGTTTCTGAACGTTTGAATAAATGTTTTATTTTCAAATCCTGTCTGAACGTTTGAATAAATGTTTTAAAACTAATTTTCCAAAATAGCTTCAATTCGCCAGAGTTGGTTTTCTAAATTCCCAAAATTAATTTTGAAAATACGAAATTAATAGATCTAATCTAGTATCGCTTTCAAAAATATTTATTTTAAAATTGTCTCACCATACGAATCTTCGATTTTGACGTTTTCAGATATGAGAGAAGGAACTCGACGGTGATTGTTGGCAATAATGAGACCCTCGCTTCTAGGTAAAACAATATGATTGTCGATATTCTGAAGCTGAAAGTCTTCAAAATTGTATTCTGAGGCACTTGAGGATTCTTGAGATGAAACTAAATGACCAACCGCGTAGCAAGATGAATTGTCATTAATAATTTCCGTCAGTTCTGATAAATTGTGATAAGAAGATCCTGATTTGTCAACATTAGTGACCAAGGCCGTCGGATCTCCTCTAATCAAGTTCAAATCGAATTCATCAATAATCTGCAGATTCTCGCTTGTGTCACTCAGAACATCGTGGATCTGCAAATTTAGATTTTGGGCTTCATGCGGCAACTCTTGGAACACCTGCAAAATTTGAGTTTGTTTGTATTAATTTATACTTCAACTGTTTATTTTTTATTTATTAAGATCAAATTATATCTTTAAATGATTATTTTATATTTATATCAAATTATATTTCAACTGTTTATTTTTTATTTATTAACATCAAATTATATCTTCAAATGTTTATTTTATATTTATTGATATCAAATTATATTTCAACTGTTTATTTTTTATTTATTAACATCAAATTATATCTTCAAATGCTCATTTTATATTTATCGATATCAAATTATATTTCAGCTGTTTATTTTTTATTTATTAACATAAAATTATATCTTCAAATGTTTATTTTATATTTATTGATATCAAATTATATTTCAACTGTTTTACTTTTTACTTGTTTATTCATCAATAAAATATATCTATATTAGTTTATAAATTAATAAAAATAAATAAATATTTTAAAAGCAGTTTTTTATTAGGTTTTTATTTCCTATTTTATTTTCAATTTTCATCAATTTCAATTTTCATCAATTTCATTGTTTACCAATCGTAATACATTTTATTTTAAAATTAAAATAAACTACAGGAAACGCTGTGAGAAAAATTAATAAAAGAGTATTTTTAGACGTCTTTAATTTTGCAATTGCGATATCTAGCAATGACTTGCAGGAATTTTGAATTAAACAACAAAGTTTAGTAATTCTTAATCTTATTTTAAAATAAATTAAAAATTGAATCATTTTCAAAAAAGGATAAACATTGCGAAAGTGACTAAATTAAGTTTAAAAAATTACAATGATTTTTAACAAATCAAATCTTAATTAATTAGTAGTCTTGAATTTTCTTTGACTTATGTTTCATAAATAAAATCTTGATCAATTTTTCCGTCTTTCTTTGAAAATATTTTATTTAATATTTTCTTTGAAAATTTTGATATGTTTCAAAATTATTCAAAATTATTCAAAATTGTTCAAAATTATTCAAAATTGTACAAAATTATTAAAAATTATTCAAAATACTAGCAGTTATTCAAAATATTCATCAAAATATCAAAAAAGAAATCAAAAGAATCAAATATTAGAAACTTCAATAGTTTGAAAATTCAAGTAAAATATTAGAAAACCAAATAGCTATTGATAATTAAAGATAAAAATCTAATAAAATTGCAAATTACCTCTGCATTCGGAAATTCTGGAGTCTGATTGCCAAAAGGTCGTGAAAAATTGAAGACAGTCTCGACTGGTGGCAATCGTTGATTTCTCAACACTTCATCAGAAAATTCACCGTACTCGCTTTTATCAATACTTCCCCAAGTGGGAGTTGAAACTTCACTTCCAGTACTTCCTGGAGAATAGAGATTTCCAGAGCTCGAATAATACGAATCCGGAGGATACTGAAAAATCGAACTAAGCTGCTCCCACTCACTGACTTCTTCAACTTTCGGACTCATCAGCAGAGAATCATCATTCTCCATTTGCGCCAAGGTCCAATCTTCAGATCCAGAATTCAAAGCAGTTCCCAAAAATGTATCAGTTTCGTCCTCCTTTTTCATCTTGTTGACAAAATTCTCTTCTTTTACTCCAAAACTCTTCTCGAGATGCATTTCAGTTTGATTCTTGCATGCGATCAGCTCATCTTAAAAACATCTTGATTAGATTATAGAACGTAGATCTCTAAACAAAAAATCGGCCCGTTTTATCGCAAATATTACGACACTCGTGACGTTCGGTATTTTCTGTTTGCGAGACGAATCAAATGCTTCGGAAATTTTTCAATCTGTCCTTATACTCCAAAACCCTCGAGACTAGAATTTCACCACTGCCTTGATCACAAAATTTCGTCACTCTCAATTTTGTCATTAATTATTTTTATTTATTTTTTTATTTTATTAAATACGGCAAAAATGTATAAGTTAAAATAAATTTTGAAAAGTGACAGTGGAGTTTAAAAATCAAAGTCTTGGGAATAAAAATATTTATATCCGATGATAATTGGAGAGATGAAGATTGGGATCAATCGGATAAAAAGTGAAGGTGAATTTTGAAGAGAGGAGTTCTTGTTGAAGAGTTTGAATTACGATGTGTACAAATCGCGTTATCTTCGGGACTGAAGATCACGAGCGCTCGAAGAATGTTGCAAGTGAACTGACCCGAGATAGTGCGGAAAGTGTGACTTCTCTTTGGAAGATGCTGGTGGAGTTAAGAGAAAGTTCCCCTCCACCCTAAAAAGAATCTGAGGGTGAGGGCTGAGCACAGAAGGCCCTTTTCTGATTGGATGCACCGCCCACTCGCGTGTTTTCCAAATGTTATTATTTTAGAAAATGATGCGTAAAACACAAGAGAATCACGAAAATTCACCAATTTTTGAAAAATTGTAAAAGACAATTTTGAGATACTATTCGAATTTTTCTTTTATAATTATAACAAATTTTATAACAAATTTTTATATCGAATTTTTCTTTTATAATTATAACAAATTTTATAACAAATTTTATAACAAATTTTCATATCGAATTTTTCTTTTATAATTATAACAAATTTTATAACAATTTTTTATATCGAATTTTTCTTTTATAATTATAACAAATTTTATAACAAATTCAGGAACATTGATTATTTTTTAATTGATGAATATTAGATTTTACTTCTCTCGATATATCCACTTTTAATAAATTCACTTTTAATAAATTCACTTTTAATAAATTCGCTTTGAATAAATTCAATTTTAATAAATTCACTTTTAATAAATTCACATATAATAAATTCAATTTCAATAAATTCACTTTGAATAAATTCAATTTCAATAAATTCACTTTGAATAAATTCAATTTCAATAAATTCACTTTGAATACATTCAATTTCAATAAATTCACTTTCAATAAATTCAATTTCAATAAATTCACTTTTGAAAATTTGTTTCTCTCAACTTCTTATTCAATTTTCGTTTATTTGTATTTATTTTTCAATTATTTATCACTCACTTATTTCTTATTGTAATTTGTAGGGTTTTAACCAGTTTTCTTCATTTTCAAAAAATTGTTTTCATTTACAATTATAGATTTTAATTATTATTTGTAATAAACATAATTAATTAATTTCCAAATTTTTTTTACAGTTTTCAATTCTGTAAACATAATTATATTTATATTATACATATTATATACATAATTATTGTACATAATTAATATTTGTCTTGAGATTAACAATTTCTTAATTTTTTCCTTTTGTGGTACTTTTTTTCTTTTGTGGTAATTTCTTCCTTTTGTGGTAATTTTTTCCTTTTGTGGTACTTTCTTTCTTTTGTGGTAATTTTTTTCTTTTGTGGTAATTTCTTCCTTTTGTGGTAATTTTTTTCCTTTTGTGGTAATTTTTTTCCTTTCGTGGTGATTTTCTGTACTTTTATATTTTTTCTTTTCCATTTCGACGTCATCTAAACAACTTTCAGTTTTCTTCATTTTATAGAAAAGAAAACTAACTAAAGAATTTGAAGACTTGTCTACAAATTTAATAGTAAATTGCAAAATTTATTAGCTACATTTTTTAATTTTATCTCTCGTCGTTTGTTAGTTATTTGTCTCCAGTCTTAGTGCTTCTTTTAATTATTGTTTTCACATTATGACGTCACTTACAATGTTTCGCTATTTTGTTTTGCTACTTTTTAGCCGACTTTACAATCTTTAGTCAATTTATTTAATTTCCTATCTCTCCGTTTCTCAGAATTTTAAAAACAATTTTCTTTCCTTTTGCTTCCTCATAGGGAAGCATTGTTTTTATTCTATTTTCCAATCTTTTTCATTTTCTACTTTTTTATTCGTTACTTCTATTTTCGTTGCTTCTATTTTAATTTCTATTCTTCTTTCTTCTGCTCTTCAATTTTCTTCAGATATTTCCAGCGTTCCAAACGATGAAATTTTCACATGCGTTTTTAAACATTTTAAAAATCACTATTAACAATTTTCCTCATTTTTATTTATTTCTCTTCCGCCTCTTATTTTTAATTTTGCTTCAGGGAAGCATTGTTTTTTCTATTTTAATTTTAATTCCCTGCTTTTTTGAACAACTCTTTCTAAACGTGGAAGGAAAAATTTCTTCTTCTCGATTTTTAATTCTTCACCAATGCCAAAAAAATGAAATATTCCAGTTTTAGGTGTTGAAAATATGGAAGTTGAGGAGTATGAAGTTGAAGACGAAAGCAAAAATCGGGGTCGTTAGTCTTCAGCGCCTTGAAAACACATGTGGGCCCTTTTAGGCCATCGCCTTTTGCTTCCTTCTTTAAAATGTGATGTCTTCGAACTCGTGCAGACTTTTTTGCAAAGACAGCATGCTTCAAGATGGGGGGAATGATTATCAAGGAACAATAAAGCATCCGAGACGTCTTTTGTTTTGTTCTAATGTGAAAGTCGAAAAAACCGATGAATTCTATGCAGTTTTTCAGCCCGCAAGTTATTTCTTCAAGAAAGGGTTGCTTGATAATAATAATCCGGAGAACATTCTTCTGATACTACTGACATCAAGACGCTCCAGACACTTTCTTCTTCTGAATCTGAAAATTTTAATAAACTTTAGACACTCGCAAAAAACTCGAATCTAAAAAAAGTCCAAAATCTAAAATGTATTTCAATTTATAGAAATTTTTAGATTATTTTTATATCTTTTTGTTTATTAAAGGATCATTAAATCGTTGAAAATTTGCATTACTCATCTAAAAATATTTTATAAATAAATAAATACTTAAATAAATATATAAATAAATATATGAATAAATAAATAAATATATAAATAAATAAATACTTAAATAAATATATAAATAAATAAATATATAAATAAATACTTAAATAAATATATAAATATATAAATAAATAAATACTTAAATAAATATATAAATAAATAAACAAAAATATTAATTTTAAACAAACGTGATGCACAAAACTATATAAAATAGAAAATGTAGCGAAAGAAAAGTGCATATAATAAATTGTTTAATATGTCTTTTTTTTCAGTGTAAAACTTGAATGTAGCGAAAGAAAAGTGCATATAATAAATTGTTTAATATGTCTTTTTTTTCAGTGTAAAACTTGAATGTAGTACTAAGAAAAATAAAATAAATTCTAATCCATTTTAAACAAAACAGAAGAAAAAAAATTAAAAAAGAAGAAAGAAAGAAAGAAAGAAAGAAATAATAAAGTAGAATTAATTAATTCTAATTTTCTAATCTAAAATATTAAAATTAAAAATATTAAAAGAACTAAAATTGTGATTTCAATAACATAAAATTAATAAATCAACGAATTGTTTATAATTTACTGATTTCCTAAGCGATTCAATTTTAAATTTAAAACATTTTTTCTGTAAAAATTGATTAAAAATCGATAAAATACTTGAAATGTATAATTAAAAAGGAATAAAAAATGCTTTCAATTTTAAAAAGCAATTTGAAACGAAAATGCTGAAAATTAATGTTTATTTAGAAATTTAGTAAGTGTTAATATCAGAAAAATTTGAGTGTGAAGAAGTGACGCGTGTGCGACAGCTGGTTTACAATTTTTTGCCTCCGATTCTTTTAAGACATGCACGTCTCCTTTTTCCAATGTCCTCTGAGTTTTCCAACGATTTTTCCCACAGAGGACATTATTTCACAGGCCTGAGGGGTCAAATGCTGCTCTCTGATTTTGACCTGCTCACATTCCAGAACGAGGGTCCCTGCTACTGTAATTAAAAGAGATATTAATGGATTAGCAATCCCAAACGATCCTTTAAGATTAATTCCTCATGTCCCAAAACGTGTTGCAGATGCGGATATTCTCAAATTTCGTAAATACTCTGACCCTTAAAACCTTCAGCAATAATTGTGGGAAAGTTCTCATCTCCGTGAAATTTGTTTGATACATCCTTTAGTCCAATTACAATAAATAAATAAAAACATAAAAATATTGTTTTCACTATTTTTCGCTAAAAAATGTGCAAATTTTTTCTATTTATTTAATGAAACATTTTTTTAAATTAATTAAAATTAAATTAAATTGTATTAAATTGTCGAATTAAACAAACAAGATAAAAAAAATAAGACAAAGAAGTTTTAAATAGCGGTTTAATTGCAAATTTTATAATTTTATAACAATTTGTTTAAAAAAAATTTATAATTAATAATAAAAAAATAAGACAAAGAAGTTTTGAATTGCGGTTTAATTGCAAATTAATTTTATAACAGTTTTAATATTTTCTACTAATTACAATGTTTACTGATTACAATAATTATAAGATATATTGGAAAATAAAAAATATGAATTATAAAAATAAATAAAATTACAAAAAATTATAAATATAACATATTACTTGAGAAGAATTATTTTTTAAATATTTATAAGAACGGGTGTTTATTTATTGTTTACCAAAATGATTGGAACAATTTTTTTAGATTGTTTTAAACAAACAAGAAATAAATAATTTCTCTCTCGCTTTAACGCACAGTATAAAATATCTGTTTTGTAATACTGTTTTCGCATGTAATCTCTTTCGCAGACGTTAGGAAAGTTTCAAATATGATGAAATGACAGACAAATTTTAATAATAAACTGATACATTACTGCAACTTCTTCAGAAATTGGATCAAGAATTTCTCTATCAAAAGATAAATAAATAAGAAATATCGAAAATTTGTTAAAAACGAAAGATTAGAATACAAATTTTGCTAACGAAATGTTAATAAAATCCGGTAATAAATTTTATGAATTGATATTATATTATAATAGTGTTTAATATTTGTTTATTTATATTTATTTATTTATATATAATGTATTATGTATAAAAAACTATACAACTTTTATAAAAATTATGTATATAAATATTATCTGTACCTAACAATTGTATGCATAAACACCAAGTAATTTAAAAAGTTTATAACAAAATTATCTATAGAAAATTATGTAATAATATACATAATAAACGCTAAATTATACACAATTTTCAATATTTTTTAAAAGCACACAATAACAGATATTTTATTAATAATATTCAACACGGAATAACAATAACATAAATATAAATAATATAAATAAATTTAAATCGAATGAGGATATTGACATCTAAAACGTTATTTTCAGATTAGAAGAAATTTATCAAGTTTAGCACTTATCTGTTAATAATAAAAAAATTAACAATGATAAGAAAAAAGTGTCTTCTGAAGTAATTCTCGATCGTACTCATTAATGCTTTTCAATTATTATCACAAACTGATTATTAATTGTCGTTGCTTAATCAGAAAACCGGTAGAATTATTTCCTACGCATAATTGTGGATTATAAAAAACTGTTTAAATAATTCTTTTTACGGAAAATTTTATATGCAATTTTTAAATATAATATAATATATTTTAAATATAAGTATTTTAAGTAATAATAATTACAATTCTAAAAAATGATGACCTATTGATCAAAGATTTAATCAAATTTTCGAGCACAACAACACGAAAGAAATTGAATCAAACAGATAATGAATTCAATGAGTTTACTTAATAAGAAAACTAATATACAATCAATTTCTATCAGATCTACTTTCTATTTTTTAAAAAAAGTAAAATTGAAAAAATAAACACAAGAAGAAAAATTGAATTTGTTAACAAAAAAATTGTATTTGTTAACAAAAAATTGTATTTGTTAACAAAAAAATGTATTTATTAACAAAAAAATGTATTTATTAACAAGAAAATGTATTTATTAACAAAAAATTGTATTTGTTAACAAAAAATTGTATTTGTTAACAAAAAATTGTATTTGTTAACCAAACAATGTATTTATTAACAAAAAATTGTATTTGTTAACAAAAAATTGTATTTGTTAACAAAAAATTGTATTTGTTAACAAAACAATGTATTTATTAACAAAAAATTGTATTTGTTAACAAAAAATTGTATTTATTAACAAAAAATTGTATTTATTAATATTAATAGCTAATCAATAGTTAATATATATCAACTACATGTTTGAACACCTCTATTTAATTTACATTTAATTTGCAGAACCCTTTGAAGCTAAAACGTAATAAATATTGATTTCACAAAGCAAAAAATTAACTAGTAATGTAATTATTCATAAAAAGATGAATTCATAAGTTTATAACATTTTTCTTAAAGCTTATTTTTTATAACATTTTATAACATTTTATAAAATTTTATAACATTTTATAACATTTATAACATTATAACATTTTCTTAAACTTCATAAAAAACCAAAATAAATTTTTGAAAAACAAAATAAAAAGAAGAAACTAATTTACCAATTGAAACAAAAAATGCAATTAAAAGCAGAATCTAAAATTGGATTTATCAGTAGAAAAATGAAAAGGAGTATGTTTCGGGGGACATTGAAATGCATAAGAATAAAATTAGAGAATCTGTTTATCATTCTGCAAGTCGTTGTAAAGTTGATGACCTGAATGGAGGGGAGTAAGAATAAGAAGTGCATAAAATACCGCAGTTGTACTTATGCTGCATACATTGATGGAGTTGAATGTTTGACATATACTGTCCCCTAAAGTCACACCCACACATTTAGAGACTCTGGTCCGGCTGAATGTCATATTATGGGTAGTAAGTGATAGAGTAGCACATGTGGTCTGGCAGCTCTTCCATGCAGAGCTTACATTATGTACATATAAGATCTTCCTCTCCTCCCGCTTTTTTTTTCAAGGCACCTGTCAGCTTCGTTCATGGTGTATAGTGTTTGCATGTGTACATGCCTGCCACTAAAATAATATATGTACTAGAAGAAGGGCTCCAGTGCAATCGTGTCATACATACGGGCCCAAAATTAAGGAATGGAAAACATGCGAGTGAAAAAATAATACTTTAAAAGGGGATGACTCCAACAGGATTAAATTTCACTTGTAAGGCGTTAAAAGCTTTACCAGACTTCGAGTCACGATGATTGAGTAGTTAGGGAATATTCTTCATTTTTTTTCTGAAAAAGAAAAAACAAGTTTAGTATCATTTTGTTCTATTTTTCAAACAGTCTTGTAAGTCTTTATTTTAATTTATAAATAAATTTATAAATATTCTTATTTTATAAATAAATTTATAAACATTTTTATTTTATAAATAAATTTATAAATATTTTTATTTTATAAATAAACTTATAAACATTTTTATTTTATAAATAAATTTATAAATATTTTTATTTTATATTTATTTTTATTTACAAATATTCTTTATTTTTTAAAATTAATTGTACGTTTTTAAACCATTTTATTTTAATTTAGAAATATTATTTCTAAATATTATTTCAAGCCAATAACAATTATTGGTTTGAAAAAGAATGTAATTATTACATTTGTTTTCAAGCCAATAACAATTTATGGCTTGAAAAAGAATGTAACTATTACATTTATTTTTTTTCCTTTAGAAAAAAGAATACACTTAAATAAGAATTTTGCAATTAAATTTCAAGACGTTTTTCAATTTGAGTTACGATTCACGCACAAAGAAAAAGGAAAAGAAATTACTATCTAAATAGCCCTTAGGTAGTATTTAGATTATTTGCTTGAATTTATTAACAGGTTTTGATTTTTTAGTAACAGGCATTTGATCAAATTCAAATAAAAGAAATACGACATTAAACATAATTAGATTTTTCAATTTACCAATTTAATATGTTGCGAAGCAATTGATGACAGGTTTTGCGTCACTTGAAGAATGTGAGTACGGGTTCATCCGCGTTCATCTGAAGCTGAAAGCAATAAAAAGTATTAGAAATAGTTTCACTTGTCTTTTTGAGTTCGGTCAAGCTAAGTAAAAATAGAACGCTCTGCATGTGAATTTGTAAAATTAGTTACCGAACCCCAGAAGTCGTGGTGCATCTCTCATACTTTTCAAACCCTTCAGGCATCGAAATGAAAGAATCGAGGTACCCAGTTTTTGTGACTTTTTTTTTCAACCACACAACACGTCAATGATTCGTTCAAACAACTAATCATTTTTCCTCCACTGCCAAGAAATTCTAAAAATTCCCTCTCTCTTTTTTTCTATAACTAAGCCTCAATTTGTCATCATGAAAAGAAAATAAAATCTTCTTATAAAACTTTTATTTTTATATACATAAAAATTGACGTAGAAAAAATTGAAACAGGGGACGTAGAAATACGATTCTGACCTAGGAGTAAAAATTTTCACCTAATAGTAAAGATTTTCACCAAGTCGTAGAAAAAAGAATTTGTCGTAGAAAAGAGAATTTGTCGTAGAAAAAAGAATTTGCCGTAGAAAAAAGAATTTGCCATAGAAAACTGAACATGAGTTGTGTATTCCTTAAGGGTTGAAAGTTGATTCTATTCGTACGAAGAAAAGGAACTATAGACTGGACTTCCTATAATTGTTGTTGATAGAGATGTCGAATTTCTGCAAACATCTGGTTTGCTTTCAACGTGGGAGACAATAGGGAAATGCTGAATGCGTCCACTGCTCCAAGCAATAGTCAAACAAACAGCTTCGGAATCTTTCTCATGATTTTGATAAAATTGTATACAGTTGGGTACTTCCAAGGAAAATCCTTTGATTAGACAGCCAGGTGTCACGCTCGTAATTCTGGAAGATGCTCCTACTTTGGTTTTGAAAACAGCCACGAGTGGACTCTCCTGCACAGTGAAAAATTTATATTCAAAATCAATTTAATTTTTAATCAATTAAATTTAATTTCAAAATCAATTTAGTACTATAAAGATCAAAATTCATATACGTATTTATAAATTTCTTACTTTTTTTCCTACTTACTAATACATTGTTTTTCTAAATATCTTTTATTTTATCTTTTTATTATTTATTGTAATTATATTTATTGTAATTATATTTATTTTAATTATATTTATTGTAATTCTACTTATTGTAATTACATTTATTGTAATTATTACTTTATTGTAAGAATATAATAAACAATAGCGATATTAATAAGAAAAAAAAATACCTGAAAAATGATGGCCAAATATCTGCCCGAGGGATCCCAGTCCATGGAAATTATTCGTCCACCAACGGTGACTTCTTCTTCTTCATTATCTGGATTCGTAAACGTGTATTTGCTGAGATCGAGGAGAGGAATCGCGACTTTGGTGTCATTGAAAGTGCTGAGTTTTTTAACATCAAAAATATGTTCTTCTAGGGGCAGAGAATAAACTGTTGCTGGATCTTCTGTTGAAGCGAACAAAAGTGTCGAATTCGGTCCAAAACAAGCAGCTGCAACGCGGCCACTCGAAACTGTCCATTTTTCTGGAACCCATGGAGTTCCAGTGCCAATGTTCCAGACCCTTTAAAATTATAAAATTTTTATTTTAAATTAATATAATAATTTATTTTAAATTATATATAATTTAAAAAATAAAGCTAAAAACTAAAATGAAGCTAAAAACTATAATGAAGCTATAAACTATAATGAAGCTAAAAACTAAAATGAAGCTACAACTATAATGAAGCTATAAACTATAATAAAACTATAAATTATAATTAAACCATAAAATATTACATTAACAAATTATCAATAAAGTAAATAAGTAAGCTATTCAATCCAAAAACTATGATTAGAATGTGAAGCAAAAAGTTAAAATAAATACAAAAAAAGTACAAAAAAATACAAAAAAAAATACAAAAAAAATACAAAAAAAAAAACAAAGATATGTAAAGCGAAAATATAGTTTAAATGAACCTGAAAGTTTTGCGGCAAGTTGTAGAGAGTAATCTAGATCCACAAGATGACCATCGAGTAAAGCATAAACCTCCTGTACCGACTCTTTTTAAAGGAATTCCACTTTCTTTTGTAACATCCCAAATTATCATATTTGAGTCTGTCAAAGAAGAAGATACTAGAAGATCACCCTGAAAATTACGTTAAAATTCACGATTTAGTCTAGATTTTTTCACAGCAAAGGTTCCACTTAAAATTTTTATTTTCTTTGATTACAAGAATCATTAAATTAAAACTTGAACTTGAAATTAGAACTTCCCTTCAAGTTCTAATTTAAAAATCACGACATAAAAAATTTGGCAAGAAACCCTACGGAATTTATAAGAATCTTTAAAAATACTTAAAAATCTTGTTAAATTTAAATGCCATTTTATGCATACTTAAAAATTTTCCACAAAAAAAAATTCCACAAAAATCAAAAAATCTTGTACCACTTCTGTCATTTGTTAAAATATTTTTAAATCTTCCCGAGTAGTTTAGAATCTCAAAAGTAAATTTAAAATACCCTAAACATCTTTTTTAAAATTCTTAGAAATCTACAAAAATATTCAAAAATTGTCTAAAATATAAATATCTATAAATATTTAAATATCTATAAATATTTAAATATCTATAAATGTTTAAATATCTATAAATATTTAAATGTCTATAAATATTTAAATATCTATAAATATTTAAATATAAATCTTTAAAATCGAAAATTTTAAAACCTGATCTTTTAAAATTTTGAATAAATACCTCAGGATTCCATGTGACACACGTAACGGGAGCATGATTTTTGTATTTTAATAATAGAGCGTGGCTGAGAGAATTACTAGCTGCTCCTAATTCTATCGTCCATACTAAAATTCCTGATTGACAAGCAACTGCTAATTCACGTCCAGCGTTTGGTCTCCAATTCATACAGCAGACGGACTTTTGAGCATTGTGCTTCAAAATAGCAACCCCTGAAATATCTTTTGAGAAAATACGAATCCTGTCATCTCTTGTTGCTACTGCCAAACGTATCCAATGAGGATGCCAGGATATACAACGAATCTGAAATAATTTAAGAAATACGCATCACATAAAGCAAATTTTTCAAATATTTGCAACTTTTTTTTACTTTTTCATAGATGGTTTTGTTAAATTCTTACACATTAGATTAAGTTTCATTTACAAATTTTGTAGTTTGAGAACAGTATTGCTTCCTCAAGAGGAAGCTTTGTTTTTGAATAAATAATAAATTATTAATAATAATTAATAAAGTAATAAAAAGTAATAAATTTTAGTAACAAAAATTAACAAAAGATAAATCAGCAAAAATGGTAATACAGGGAATACCATTTAGAAAAAAAGTTAAGAAAAAGTTTCTTTTTAGAAAAAGTTAAGTCTAAAAAATGAAAATAAAAGAATGAAGATAAATAAATGACATTAAAAACTAACAAGAGCTGTTATCCAATCTCGTGTATTGGCGATATCTGCTATTGAACCTGAGCCAGAAATCGGAAGTCCTTCGCTTCGAAAACTTCCCTTTTCTACCAAATCCAAAACTCGTGTTATTCTAAAAGAACAGAAAATAAAATATCAATCATTCAAAACCAAAAAGAATGCTCAAATCATTAATAATTCTGTAAAGAAAAGTATATATTTCAATGGTCTAATTTATATTTCAATGGTCTAATTTATGTTTTAATAGCCTAATTTATATTTTAATAACAAAATTCTAAGATACGCACAAATAAATTATTATATTTATATATTATATTTATATTTAAATTATTATTATTATAAACAAATATTAATAAATTTTAGACGTGAACATAAAAAATAAATATTTCTCACTGTGATGCGATCCAGTAAACAGAAGGTGTAACTCTGTCTGGATTTTCAGCAGCAGTAGCACGAATAGCTTCTATTATTCCCTTTTCTCTCCAAATACTGGCAATCTTTTTAAAAACACTATCTTGAACAGGTAAAAACAAATCACCAGCTCCAACAGTGCGAACAGATTCGCGAGTTGCTAACATATCATGCGTGATGAAAATGACTGGGAAATCACGCAGATAAAATGCGAAAGGCTGCGTTTCTTCATGAAGATTATCTCTATTACAGTATATTAAACTGTCGTCAATAAAACTTGCAGTTGTTCGATTATCAACAAGAGGATTTTTGAAATCTTCAAAGGAAGTTATTTTGAACATCTTGACAGTTGTTAATATTTAATTATAAAACGTATTTATTTACTTTTAGGGATAACCTACAATGCACATAAAAAGTATCCTTCAATAAACACTGCACTTTTTGTCTATTTTTAACACCTCAATTCATTTTTAATGAAAACATAAATAAAATAAAGTTTAACAAATGTCAACAATCCGTTAACGATAGGTTAGAATCCTGGCATTCAAATTTTAACCCAAGATGAACAGTTTCAACTTATTTTTCTTTTCTAAAAATGTATTTAACACATTAAACTTGTCCCGTAACAGTAAAAGAAACAAGAAATGACTAAAAAAAATAAGAAAATGCAAATCTATTTTTAAAAACACAAACTTGCCATAACCTCAAAGAAACAAAGATTAGTTCTGAAAATATTCTTCCCGGCATAGATGGAGCTGCTGCGACGTAACAACCAATCAGGTGATTTAGCGGAAAGCACTAAATTTGAAAATAGACTTGATCGTTTCAAAAATAGGTAACCTCAATTCCTCGTATTATTTTATTTGTTTGTGATTATATAAGCCTTTGAGAAATTAATGTTCATAGAAGATTAGCAAGTTACTGTAAAACAAAAAAAGTAATTGGTGAATTCTCAAAGCTAGGTGGGGACACAGTTCTCACGGGGGGGATCGCCTGGGTGGGGCGGGTGGGTGAATCAGTTTGCTGTGAGGAGTTTGATCGTGCGGTTGAAATTTGCTGTGGGAAGAGTTAATCCCGATTTTTCGTTAAAATTCTTATTTCAATTGTTGATTTCTTTATTAAAACGTGTCAGCTCTCGTGTGAAATGCTGCCCCGAAAATAGTGCCGACCCGGCAAAGAAATGTCGTGTCCCGTGAATGGCTTTTCAGTGGAAAACAATTGGAGATCGAAAGGCGAACAACGAGGCACCTAGACGAGGAAAAGAAATAGAGCCGGCCTCAAAGAGAAATGGGCAAAAAAGGTGCAAAACGAAAAACACGCTGGAGAACACTTAGTATTGGCAGTAAGTTCATTTATTAACTACCTTATTATTAACCTCAAAAATGTAAATTATTCCACTTTTCTGTTACGTCATTTAAAAACTACAGCTTCCAACCATCGATCACGTTTCTTCTGTTATTTTTACTCCAAAAAATCCCCATTTAAAGAAGCTAGAAATTTAAAGATTACGCCATACGGAACAAGGGTTGCGTTGCTATCCATTTAGTTCGATTGCCAAGGCTTGATAAACATCTTAAAAATAATCCAATCGTTACAAATTTCATTAAATTGTCTTCCTACAGTAATTTTCTCCATTTCAAAATTACAATAACAGATAAATTTTAGTAGATGATGCAAAAAACCACCCCTTTCCGCCCCCTATGTTCAGGGATGAAAGACACTTTGCTTTTCCTTGAAAAATTTCCATTTGGAATAATTTATAACCTTCAAAGTTTATTTTAAATGGAAATTTCAAGAATAGCAATGATAAAGAATAGTATTCTGATAATATAGAATCGTGACAGTGAATAATGTATATTAGATATGTAATAATTTTTCATGAAAAGTTCACTGTCGTGGACAATTTTTATTCTAAACAATAAGGTGTTTTTGACTCGCTGAATCACTTTTGTATAAAAACAGCTTGTTTGATTGTAATTTCATAAACACTGATGGAGACAGGACTTTTTTTTTACTCCCATAGAGGAGGAATTTTTGATTTGTAAATATAAACAAGGGGCAGAGATCTTTGAGTGCGTGTACTTGATTTCACTATTATCTCTATTACCTCTATAATTAAATTTTATTCACGTAAAATGATAATCCTTGACCACAAGTTGTTGATATTACTATTATATTTTCAATATTTTGTAGTTGTAAATTTAATATTATCGGTTTATTATTTCTATCTGAATCAAATTTATTATTAGTGGTGAATTATTTTTTATTTACAATGCTAGGTTAATTAAAATTTATTGTTATGGAGTAATTAAAATATAACACGTGTTTATGATAATAGTACTAATAATAATAATAATAATAATAGTAATAATAACAATAGCAATAATATAATAGTAATAACAATAGCAATAATTATAGTAATAATAATAGCAATAATTATAGTAATAGTAACAATAGCAATAATATAATAGTAATAATAATAGCAATAATTATAGTAAAAATAATAGCAATAATTATAGTAAAAATAATAGCAATAATTATAGTAATAATAATAGCAATAATTATATTATTAATAATAGCAATAATAATAGCAATAATAATAGCAATAATAATAGTAATAATAATAGCAATAATAATAGTAATAATAATAACAATAATAATAGTAATAACAATAATAATGATCAATCAATTTTTTCTGTTTTTGAGATTTAAATTTGTTTGGAGATTCAAAGCTTTGTTCAAATTGTCAATTTTCTTAATTTAAGTTAAATATTGGATTATAAAATGTTATTTTTAAGGTTTAGAGTTTTTTAAAAGTAAGATTCAATTATTTTGTTAATTACAGTTCAATTCAGAATTTTAAAGTTCACTTGTTCAAATGTAACGTTTTCCTTTCTGTTGAGAATTGTTCTTTTTTTTAATTTTGGATTTAATGACATTATTTTCAAGAGTAAGTTTATTTAGAGGACTGTTTTATTTGATAAATTATTTTGATTTTTGAAGTTCAAAGATTCGAATCTTATTTATTTGTAAATATACAGAATTTTATGAAATATGTAATTATATTTTAAGTATTTCTTTTTAAAAAATTGAAAAATTTTCTTAGACTTTTTTTGATTTTTAAGTTTTTTGTTCTTTGGCATTATTTCTTTGGTTTATAATTATAAATGATTGTTTTTTTTGGTTTATAATTATAAATAATTTTTTTCTTTGGTTTATAATAATAAATGATTTTTTTCTTTGGTTTATAATTATAAATAATGTTTTTCTTTGGTTTTGTTTCCTCAAGAGGAAGCTTTCGTTTAATTTAATTTAATACAAAATAAACTTTTAATTTCTAAATTAGAAGTGTGAGGTTTCGTGAAGTATTCAAATTATTTGTCTTGGGATTTTTTGTTGTTGAGAGGTTGCAAATTTTATTAGACCTTGTCAGATTGTAAATATGGTAAAAAATAGCGATTACTTTAATCCCTTTTACCAGAGCCGAAGCATCGATCCAAACACCCTCAGCAACTATCGTGTCTTAGTGTACGATGCTTACTTGCTTAGAATTCTTAGATAACCAATATATTCGTCTTCACATACTAAGCATTAATCTACGACTTGTATGCCCTCTAATGAAAACACATTTTTCCCTTGATTACAAAATTTAAAAGTAATTGAAAAAAATCTCGATAGTACGAGAAAAAAATGTAGATTTTTGATTAGGGGAATGAATAAATAAATATTTAATGGACAATACGCTCGGATCGATAATGACCTTTCGTTAAATTACCCAATGAGCCATATTTAGACGTTTCGATTTTATATCGATTTTAAACTTACTTTTGCATAATTTGATTTGTTTTTTATACAACGCATATATTCAAATATGTATTCTCGAAAGCCATTTATTTTCAATTGTTATTTATAATAGCACATTTATTTCATATTAATAATATTTAATATTAATATGTTTAATATTATTAATATGTTTAATATTATTAATATGTTTAATATTATTAATATGTTTAATATTATTAATATGTTTAATATGATTAATATGTTTAATATTATTAATATGTTTATTATTAATATATAAAATACTAACATTATCTAATATTAATTTTTTATATTAATATTGATATTAATATTTCATATTAATGGTTATTATTATTTTTATATTAATATTCTAATAATAGGCATTATTTAACATGTTGATCATCATTTAATGACGCTGAAGTTTGCAACGTTTTCTCCGTACACAAAAAATAGAGAAACAATTTTTTTTCAAATTTTAAAAATATTTATAATTTTTAAAAATTCTATTTTGCCTTATTCTTTTACGTATAAATACTTACTGAAACAATAAACAGCAATAAACAAAATTTGTCATTGTTTTTTGTAAACAAAAAACATTTCGAAAAGTATCGTTATTATTATTTTAAACTTGAAGATAGAAATTGAAGATAAATCATTGTTTGACTGAAAATGCATTATTTTAATCAAATTGAAAAATATAGAATTAATAAATGAATGAATTAATAGATTAATTGATTAATTAATTTAGATAACTTGAATCATTAATTTAGATAAATTGATTAATTAATCGCTGTTAATTTGAGATTTAAAATATTTGAATTAAGAAAGTTAATAGAAATTATTTAAGTGATTAAAAAGATAATTAAAACAACAGACAACAGAGTGTACAATCGCAGATATAGAAATGGCATTAAGAAGTACGTTTTAAGAAAAAATTGTTGTTCTGAAATAGATGTCTTTCTTCGTCTTTGGACTTTGCTCTCTTTCTTTTTATCTCCTAGAGAGAACGTTTTAATAACTGTTTCCTTTTTTCGTAAGACGAACCAAGCACTTGGCGGAAAAAGTGTTACCTTTAATCTACAATATAACTTTTTCTGAATTGTAATGCATTTTCAATTTATAATTTAATATTAATATTTTTCAATTTGCGTGATTAAAATATCCGCATGCACTATAACGCAATAAGTTTAAAACAATTTAGTAGTAATTTAATAATAATATTAATAGAATAGTATTTTATATATTAATTGTATATATAGTATAGTATTTTATATATTAATTGTATATAGGATAGTATTTTTATATATTTAAATGACAATTTTACTCATTTTGTACCATTTTTATGATATTTATATTTTTTTTTTAGGCATACATTTATTTTTTAAAAAAAAGTATATTACATATAAATAATTTTAAACCCTACAATAAACACTTATTATACACTAAGTCGTTAAAACATACAGAGAATTAATTAATTTCTACATTAATTAGTTTCAAAACAAATATCATTGGACAAAATAGTTATTATCGATAAAGAATGGAAATAGTTATTTACGATAAAGAATGGAAATAATTATTATCAATAAAGAATGGAAATAATTATTATCGATAAAGAATGGAAATAATTATTATCGATAAAGAATGGAAATAGTTACTATCGATAAGGAATGGAAATAATTACTATCGATAAAGAATGAAAAAAGGTATCGTTATTAAAAGCATGTTTTTAAAATGAAGAATTATCTTTGTTTCTATTATATAACCTTTGTCAATTGGCTATACATAGTTTATATAATTTTTGCAATCTTCTAACATATATATTCCGTTTGATTATATCCCCTCGAGGTTTCTTCAGATCTGTGCACTACTCACTGATTACATTTTAATCGGAATTTATTCTTTTTTGCGATTTTTCAAGATCTGCCTTAAGCCTTGTTTTTTAATATCGAGAGAGCAAATTCATTGAGAGGAATAAATAGAGTATGCATGCAGTTCATTTGACTTATTGTATACTTTCGAGGACGCATTTATGTGGATAATGAGCTTGTTGTCCGACGTAGGACAATTGCCAAATGCCATTGCGTGAAGTTTTAAAACTTTAGAGGTGAAAACCTACTCATTTTTTGTTTAAAAAAATAGGAAAATTTGCAAAAATCGCATATTAATTCATGTTAGTAAAAAGTCTTATACAGTTTGTTGTGTTTGTTAGTGTTTCTGTTATAATTACTGTCCAATTATAATTATTACTGTATTTAAATAATTGCAATAATTGCAGTCTCAAGGATTGATAATTAATGTGCATAACTGAATATTGTAACGGGAAATAAATTTTTTTTTATTATAATTAGAGAAATAAATTTCTATTCAATAAAATTACAAAAAGATATTAATTTTAAACGATGCTGATGTTCGCTTTTTTCGTTTACGGAAAATAAAGAAATTTTAAAATTATTTTCATTTACTATATTATTTATTTTATTTTATTATTTTCATTTTATTTATTTTATTCATTTTTTATTCATTTTTTATTCATTTTTTATTATTATTTTATTTATTCCTAAAGATTGTATTTTGCCTTATCATTTTATGAATAAATATATTCCGGAACTATGAATAAGTATTCAAATTTTCTTTCTAGTTCTTCGTAGACGAAAAACACGTTGCAATCACTTTTGAAAGCATGAATTCGAAAAGAAAAACTACAAGCTTCATGTTTCGTGAGAGAATATCTTTGCTATCATAAGCATAGTTTTATCAAGAACAATAAAGATACAGATTTTCATGTATGTCGTAATTTTAACTTGTTTAGCATACTTTTATTGCGAATTCGAACATTAGAACGGAAGAAAGTGATTATGTTACTTCGACTATCATCTTCAATCTGTCTCTCAAGTTCTTATTATTTTCTAATCTCAACCTGTCATGAAAACTTATTTTTATGTATAAATATATTGCAGAAATTTTACATAATCTCACCTTTTCAATAATAAAAAACATCTTGCGCAATTGTAATAAATGCACATCGTTGCGAATAGAAAAATAAACGAAAAGGGCATTTTATTTATAGGCTCTAAGTATAATACCGAATATGTGAAAGAAAAAAAGGGAATTTATATTTATATAAAAAATTCGTGAAATTCATTTGTTTTTTTAACGTATGTCAATTAAAGTGCGGCTACCCTTTGCATTTTTAAAGTTCATTGCCTTGTGATGACAATTCGATAATTGGCTCAAGGTTTCCTTGAACGATTCAGTCATTACTTGCATTCTTTGCAATGATTTCTGTCATATCATTAAAAACTCGTCTTTTCATTTTTTATTTCATTTATTTTTCTTTTATTATTCTCGAGAAGTTGTTGAAATTGTGCCAATTATTATTTATCTCCTTTTTTTAGTTTTTCTTGCAACAAGAATATTTATTTATTATTATTATTATTACAATACATGACATTATTTGCAATATATGTGAATCTATGAATTATTATCTACGTAAATCTATGAATTATTATCTATGTGAATCTATGAATTATTATCTATATAAATCTATGAATTATTATTTATATGTAAATCTATCTATTATTTACATAAATAAATAAAGAATCTTTATTTCTTATTGTTTATTGTTTACATTATAAACGGTCCATTAAAATATTGAAAAAAGACCCTTACAGTAGAAGAAGAAAATATTTCTTCTTATATAAGAAAATATTTGTTCTTATATTTTCTTCAATCAACTGCTGAGTGATAGAATCATCTTGACGTATAAATAAATAAATATACAATATATGCACATTTTTGATTACTTAATCATTGTTTCAGTAATCATTAACAAACTGCGTAAAAGGATACAAAATAACATTTTTAAAAGTTACAAACAATATTTGAAAATAGCACTGTTGAAATAGCAACATACATATAGCAACATTGTTTCTTCTTCATGTTTTGACGAAAAGAAACGTTGCAAAATTAAGCCAGATGGTACTGATTATAAGTCAAATATGGTACTGATTACAATGCAAGATATGATGCTGATTACAATCCGGATCCGGATTTGTACCCACAGATTGTATCAAGTTTCTTTAAATCTAAAACTATTAAAAATACAATGCTGCCTCTATAAGGAAGCAAAAAATATAATTCAAGAAATATGAGTTCTTGGGCGAGAACAATTGCAGATATGGCAATAAGTATATATAAAGATAAAACTATATAAGCAAGAGATATTTAAATTGAAGGAGAATGAGAGTAAAGATGAATATAAGCACAGGCCTTAGCTGAAAAATGAGTTTTGTTGAGTATAGTGTACCATAGACACGACATTGTTATACACGAAAAGGACATTACCCCTGGTTGTCGTTTCATTTCCTATTCGAGACTGCTCGAGACACGAGTCAGATCGAGACGCGCCTCTCGTATTGATTCGTTCCCCATATTCTTCCCACTGCTATATAATTTCATACTACTTGTTAAGTAGTGATAGTCAGTCAGACGTACAGAGTCCGCTTGGCGGCAGATCGACCCCTGATCTCACACCAATTTCCCATTCATCGTTAATTACAAATTAACATGGGTCAAATTCAAATTTTCATATACTGTCCTCCTTTCACCTAGCACCACTCACAAGAGTCATCTCAACTATTTCTGTATATATAAAGATGAACGAAACGTTTCTAAAAATAGACAAAAAATACTGAAACAATAATCCATCAAACATTCACTGAGAAAACGACTCTTTTAATCTAGCACTTGCAAACTTAGTTGCTAAATTTAACCGAGTAAAACGGTTACTTATGAACTGATGATTATATGTAAACGTGTTATTCGGCTAAATTTAATCAACAGAAGTTTGCAGATGCTATATTAACAGTGTTTCGGTTCTTTTCAATCGACCCAATTTCTCAGTTGCTCTTTATTTGTTTGTAAACGAAAGAAAAGGTCCAATATCATATCATTTTTTGAGAATTATATGTAGAATTTAACACCTATTTCTATTTTAATTTTCTTCTTTTTAAGACATTACCTTCTTTTTTCTGGCTCAAAGCATTTTCCGTCAAAGACACAAACAATTCTTCCCTATAAGGAAGCAAAAGGTGTTTATAGACACCAGACATCCTTTGTATCTGATAGGTAATCTTATTTTCAAAATTCGATTCTACTTTTATATTCTTCTATATAAAGATATTCTTCTTTTACATTCTTTTCGCTCTTCCTCTATTAATAGAGAATTGACAATAGGCAAAACATTTCATAGTCATACATTCATTCATTACATAGTCGTACATACCATTATTTTCTGTATATTCAAATGATTAGAGTTTGAGTTATTTGTCTCGATTTTAAATATTTGCACAGATTGAGGAAATAATGCGGAATTTATTGTTTAAAAGAAAGTTTAGTATCTGTAGTTTAGTGGCTATAAGTCGAGGTGAAGTGTCTTTATATAGACAGGAAAAGAGGAAATATGCGGAAGAAGGGTATGAAAAAGCAATGAAGGAGGAAAACTTCTTTCGGAAGTATAAGTAGAGCGTTTCTTACACCCGCTGTCTTGATTTACCTCAGAATACCTTTCAGTGACACAGAGACAACGTTAAAATCGATGAATGAATAGTTAAGACTTTGAGTCTGTACACAGTTGTACGTATGACTGGTCGATTGAATTATACATTTATAGTTTTGAGACAAGTACATCTGCTCTTAAATTATTGCAGCCAAGACACATGACGAATAGGGTAATTCGGACCAACGCTCGTTATGCATTTTTTTTAGACACCAACAGCTTTCGGGATAATAATAGAGACACAAACCGACATGGACAAAAACAAGATGAGATAAGCGAAAGTGAATAAGCACGTATTCTTCAAACACGTGCCTCGTGTCGTCACTTTTCGCGCTTATGATTATGTAATAGTCGAGACACATATTTTTGTTGTATATTTTGAAATGCCGGTGTTTTTTGATAGATTTTTTTTTAAAACAGACAATTTTAGATTTTTTGGATTCCGGGTGTTTATAAGTGATTTCGCATCTAATAACATCAATAAATTTTACCTAATTCATCATGAATTAGGTAAAATTTACTGATACACTCATTTCATTTGGTCAACGTAATTTTTTTGTGGATTCATTCATTAACTATTCTTCAAAATAACCAATTCTCGGTCGAAATAACAAATAATTAATTATGATACCCAATTTTTTGTTAAAATAACTTATTTTGACGTTAAAAAATGAATTTTTTATTAAAATGGCTTAATTTTTCTTAAAATAAAACATGAAAGTCGAACAAACGAAAAATCTTTTGTTGAATATAATTTCAATGTCAAGAGCTTAATCTTATCAAGTGTATAATACTAGTTTTTATGGAACTTTGAGAGATAAATTTTTTTGCAGATTTCGATATTTGATTGATTAAAATTAATAATTGATAATATACATTTTATTCTTGAATATTGTGTGTATTTTGTTTTTTGAATCGTATTGAATCAATATATGGTAATTAGCTAAATTATGGCTTTTGTTTCAGTATAATTAATCATTAATAATAATCAGTAGAAAATATCCATAACTAGCTGTCGAGCCCGCCTTCGGCGGGCGTCTCAGCTAGTCCGCGCATCCAAAGTGCTGGTAGGCAAAGTATTTTTTTACCCATTACCATGGGTA